>SKCR01006153.1:0-25318 GCA_019454045.1 Zanthoxylum bungeanum | reverse complement strand
TGGGAGAAGTAATTTTCTAATAATAAACCAATGCAATGCACAACTTTTATTGATGTTACATGAGGATCTGCTACAACTAGGGATGGTAGTGAGTAGGGTTTTGTGTGGGTTTGCCATTATCAAATCTGCACCCGCATATATAAATAAATTATCAAACTCACATCATACCCGTTGCAGGTTTTAATTCTCATTACCAAATATGCGCCCACATATAAAAATAAATTATTAAACTAGTACTGGTATGCATCAGATTTTTTACGGGTTTTTAAAACATTGAATTCCTTGTGCTCTTAATAATACAATTTTTTTAATTAAGCATTGATATTTTTTCATAATATACAAAAAAGAAAGTATTTGACAGTTTACAAATTAGGACACGTAAATAAAATTTAAAATATTTATAACATAATGTCAAATTCATGTCATCACAATTACATCCATGAATCACTAGTTGAATACCATTCTTTATGTTAAATTCATATCATCAAAATTGATAAACCATGACCAAAAGTAATTCAAAAATATTAAGAGAGAGCAATTAAAAAATTGTGAGATAGTGAGTCCTTTTATATGAGAGATTTTTTTTTGCCCTAAAAAAAAATAAAACAAACAAATTAAGCTTGTGGGTAGCGGATATCCGCTACGAGTATCCTCTGATTTTGCTTAATTATCAAACCTGCAACGAGTTGTTTTAAATTATCAAACTCGCACCAAATCCGTTTAAATATTTATCAAATCTTATCCATTACGGGCAGATTTTTGCACTTCAAAATAAGTATGAGGTCTTAGAATACGAAGCGTCTGTTTAGATCTCCCAGATGAGCATGAAACTGGGAGTGGCCGTTACATATATTGAGTATCGACACAATGACTGAACTTCAAGGCGGCGAATGCCCATCAAGTCCCAATGTTCATTGGAAAATATCATTCAAGTCCCATTTCGGCAAATATCTTTGGAGTCCATTAATTAAGACGAATATCGATCAAGTCCACATCAAATATTAGTCTAGTTCTTTGTGTGGTGGCAGGCAAATGTTGGCAAAAGTCCATACCAACAATTATCAGTCAAGTCTCAATTGCAAAAAAGTTCTTAACATTGGATAACACTGTAACTTGTATAACAAGTTTCTTTTCTGCAGAATAATGGATGTCTGTAATTGACTAGTCTCTTCTGGAAAATAGCAGCCATCAAATTTCACCAAAATACATGAATGATAAACAAACTAGGGTACTCACTCAGTACTGCTCATAAACAATTTATTTTCAAACAACAGCATGCCTAAAAAACGTTCAGTGGAACGCAACACAGATCGTTACTCATAGCCTTGCACCGAGTAAAAGAAAATAAAAATAACTATAAATTGAATCTACGGACGGCCTCATACATCAAACTGGCAAATATCCACATTATTCTGAAAGAAACAAGGGATGGCTGTAGGTGATTTACGTCTGCCACCTGTGATCTTTTTACAAGGAGAGTTGATCTCATAACAAGAATTCTGTTTATAGAGCTAAAAGAGACTGACTTGCGGTTGGGTTCCACTTCTCATCATTGCACAGAATTCATCATAGTTGATTCTTCCATCCTGTGAACACAACAGGTGTGAGAACTGACATATAATAATGGAAACAAAATTTATGCTCTATAAGGTACAGGATCAACTCACATTGTCTGTATCAACTTCAGATATTATTTCCTTGATGGTGTCGTCATCACCCATTCCATATTCTTTCATGGCCAATTCTAATTCATCTACGGTGATAAACCTGGACAAGCATTGGGAGAAAAAAATAAAAATAAAAAGTTCAGTAAATTTTGATCCCTTGCCCCTGCCAAACTCCATTAAACCCCCGAATATGACTAAATTTCATAGCAAATGTTCGTATGTTTCCAATGGCTAATCTCATGGCATATGGTTGTATGGTCTGCACTATTTCCCATAAAAACATGCTTCTACAATCTCTGGAAATGCTTTCCGGTTGTGGACCTCCAAATCTTGGAAGTTAGTTATGGAAGAAGTGCTAATCAATATATGTGACAGTAACCTCAAGAAGTGAAGCATATACAAGATGATTATAAAATATGGTCCGACTTTTCCAACATATATAGAAGCATGATACTAGCTAGTCCTCCTGGTTCTATAGGGAATTAGAATTCCTTGAAACTGTTAAAATAGTTTTCAGAGTTTAGAACCAGAAACTTACCCACTATTATCCTTGTCAAAATATTGGAAGGCTTTGTAAAGATGTTCATCTCTTTCTAGCCTGTGTCTGTGCATTGTTGCAGTGATAAATTCAATGTAGTCTATAGTCCCGTTTCCATCCACATCAGCCTAAATTGCAGACCAAGAGAGTCAGTTGAGTCTAGTATAAATAATTAATGATCCAGAACATTTCAGAGTACAATAAATACTTACAGCTTCCATGAGCTGCTGGACTTCAGCTCCCGTAAGTTTTGATCCAAGTCGAGCTAATCCAGCCTTCAGTTCATCATAGGTAATTGTACCACTATTGTCAGTGTCTATGTTGGTAAACATTTGCTTGAGTCCTTGGATTTCTTCGGTTGATAGATTTTCCGCAATGACCTATAGTAACATTCATCATTCACCCAGTATATCAGAATGCAGTGGCTTACACAGCCTGTAGAATATAACAAAATTGCTAAAACGTACACTGCTGATGAGTATGGATGAAACTACTTAATCCGATACTACCTCGCAGCACATGGTGTTGCATTCGTTGAAAATACAGTGACACCATTTACATAAAATCTTAGACTGACCTTCAATGCAAGTTTCTTTAGTTTGTTCATTCTTCTGAATTGTTTCATCCTAGAAAGAACTGCATTGTCAATTGGCTTGTCTGATGCCTCCCCACCTTCTTTAATCCATGGGTGCTCTACATAAAGCCATATGATGTTCATCTTAATCAGAAGAAAGGAAAAAAATACTCGATAGCACAATGTTATCAAGGATACCAATTACGTGGACTATCATGGCAGATTATAGTATAAATTGAAGTTTCATGGCTCGATAAATTCCAGTACTTATAGTGCATGTACAAGACTAAATAAATTTTGAAGACAGACAAAACCATTAAGGAGAAAGACTATTTTTCAATTCCTTACAAAGACTAAAAGGTTTCTCAAAAAATTGCTTATAAAGTAGAATGAATAACTAGATATACCTAGAACTTGAGCAGAAGTAATCCGCCTTTTTGGGTCCTGTGTCAGCATCCTACGCACCAAGTCCTTGGCACTGCTTGATATAGTCGGCCATGGTGCACTTTCAAAGTCAATATCTCCTTGCAATATGGCATCAAATATACCCTTCTCCGTTTCTGCAACCAACATCACTACTCGTTCAGTGACTATCTTTGTACTAACTATGCTAATTTCAATAAACAGGTAGAGCTGTACAAGTTGACTAACTGAAAGTGAAGAGAGAACCAATAGGTTGCCAAGAGAATATAATTACCAGCCCAGAACGGAGGTACACCACTGAGTAAAATATACAATATAACTCCAGCACTCCAAATGTCTATTTCTTTCCCGTATCTTCGCCGTAGTAATTCAGGGGCAACATAGTAAGCGCTGCCAACTATATCCCGATATACTTTTCCTAGAAAATCATCATCAGATAAAGAAGTTAATAGCTATTAGAATCATCTTTCTACAAACAAGGACCAATTGCTGCCAAGCATACTGCAAATATAAGCAACCAAGTTTATGCACAAAATTAAGGGGCGTATACTCTTTACAGTTAAGACTATAACAAATTTCTTCATCAAGCAACGGATAAATATAACCAAGATGTACAAAGTCAACGTTGATTTGCATTCCTGACTGGCTTAACTGAAAAGCAAACATTTTGACAATAAATCACAAATCCATGACATCTGTTTCTTGTTAGAAAAGAAACGAAATGAAAGAGTCAGACCTAAAGACTTGTTATTGTTTTGATATCTCACAGTATATTTGACTCAGCCATGCTATAAAATCTCAAAAACTTAAAACAATTATAACTTTTTAAAACCTGTCCAATGTTGGTTAGAATCAAATCATCACCAATTCCATGAAAATGAAACAATCCAGAGGCCAAAATGTTCAAATTAAATTAAACTGCATTATAGCTCCTGAAATTCGACTCAACAAGGAAGTATAATCTACTATACACAAATCTAAACATAACTTCAAGCAACAAATTTTTGAGTCCATTCAAAGTAAAAATTCAAATGAAATGATAAACCACTACAAAGATTAAGGAAATTTACCATCTTCAATGAACATTGACAACCCAAAATCAGTTGCCTTCAAAAGAGCATTCTCATCCTTGCTAGACAACAAGAAATTCTCAGGCTTAAGATCCCTATGCATCACACCCATAAAATGGCAAACATGCACAACATTCACAATAACCCTGCAAATGGAAGCCGCAGCTCTCTCGCTGTAATGTCCCTTTGCAATAATCCTATCAAAGAGCTCACCACCAGCACACAATTCCATAACCACATGCACAGAATGCTTATCCTCATAAGCACCCTTAAACTCAACAATATTAGGCTGCCCACTCAAATGTTGCATTATCTGAATCTCCTTTTTGATATCATCCTTATCATTCTTTGTCACAAGTTTCCTCTTAGAAATTGACTTGCAAGCAAATTGCCTACCGGTTGAATTCTCAGTACATAAATAAGTAACACCAAATTGACCCCTACCCAATTCCTTACCAATAGTGTAATGTAACTTGACATCTTCAAAAGATTTACCAAGAATTGTATCTGGCGTGGGAGCTGCTTGTTTTAGGCTTGAAACAGGAGCCGCAGTCACCGGTGGTCGCTCAGGCCGGTGATGGGCTTGTTGCTGTCCTTCTGCTGGGGTTTTAGCTACAGTATTTGGTACTGATCTGTAGCCATAGGCATTATGCTTTGGCTTTGCGTCTTGGCTTTTTGTTAAACAACCCCCCATTTGAACAAGCTCTTCAGAATGGGAAAAAGAATTTCGATATATCTTAGATGCTAAATTTTACAAAAAGAAGGAAATTTTAAAATAGAAAAAGTATTAAGATGAGATGAGATTTTGGGATACAGGTGGTAAATTTTATGGAACCCATATAAGGATTTGG
Organism: Zanthoxylum bungeanum; assembly: GCA_019454045.1. Taxonomy (NCBI): domain Eukaryota; kingdom Viridiplantae; phylum Streptophyta; class Magnoliopsida; order Sapindales; family Rutaceae; genus Zanthoxylum; species Zanthoxylum bungeanum. Next base: position 20,195 of record SKCR01006153.1, on the reverse strand, counting down.
AGAAAATATGCAAGGGATGTAATAAAGATCCAAACCTGGGACAAGAGTAGATCAAAGTTTATGGCTTTTGAGTATTGATGAAGTAGTTAATGGGAAATGTCTGAAGAAGAAACAAGATATAGAAGAAAAAGGAAGAACTTTGGTCAACGGCAGAATCAAGTTGAAATTGTCAGATAGAGAGAAAGTGCAAAGAATCTTCTCAAGCTAAAGAGACAGCCGCGAGTAGCTTCTGTGATACCTCTAGGATGGATAAAAATAATAATAATAATTGAAAAATCAAATCGAATTGAAAAAATTGAACTTAAAAATAAAAATTTGATATTTTAATTAAAAATTGAATCAAATCAAATTATAATAATTTTTTAATTAAAAAAATTGAGTCGAACCGAATTAATTGAATAATTTAATTTGAATTTTTTAAAATATAAATGTTGTTATTTTATAATTATATTTATTAAATTATTTAATTTATTTAATGTTTAATGATGACTAATTTCATGAAATATTTATAATTTTTTATTTTAGTTATTATTTTTTTATTTTCCTACCTTTTAAATAATTTAAATAATGATTATATCTTATAAAAAAATTATTAGTGTAGTTGTGATAAAAAAAATTTAAGTAAATACTCAATTCAATGAATATTATTAATTTTTAATTATTTATTATTATTATTATTATTATTAGAAATTTGAAAAAATTGAATTATATCGAATTAAACCGATAATTAAAAATAATTATAATTTTTTAATTAAAAAACTATATTATTATTCTTTTTAAAAAACCAAATAATTATAATTATAATTTTTTTTATTATCATACTTAACCAGATCAAACCACACCCATAGATGATATTTATTTTTCCATTTAAACTATTTTTATTTTAAGGTTCATTTGAAAACTTTAGTATTGGAAATAAAAAATATTGCTTAATGCTAATGAGTGAGTTTAAAATTTTTACTTTTTGTTTCCAAGAAATTTGATTAAAAATATTTTCGACACGCGTACACGTTTTCCCAAAGACGCATCAAGCAGCCAGGAAGTCAAGCGTTCTGATTTCTGGGCCACATGATCGTCTTAGTGAAGTGGGTCCCATAAGACACGTGTCAACATGGTATTTCAAAAGAAACGTGGAGTCAAGTTTATGTAAACCGTGACGCTTTGTTTTGTCATGCAATTGCCAAAAATACAAACAAACAAACACGGTTTTGGGTTTTGTAAAAGCAAAAACCAATTGTACCGCATGCCAGCAGCAGCACAGCTTCAATTCCGTTTTCAAAACGCAATAGAAAATGTTTTTTTTTTTTTTTTTTAAAAAAAATATGTTGCAGAAACTAAGCTAAAAAAAAAAAACCCTAATATCAGCGCAGTAGATCCTAGAACGAGTCTCTAAGACGTAGATGAACCGTGAATGAGGTTTGGGTGTAGGTTCAAATCCTGACAACTGCATACTTGACTTAACCGTTATACATTGTGAGTTCAAGATGTATAACATTCATACATTGGGTGATCCTAGGATCACCATTGGGTGTTGGGCTTTTTAGAATCTAACACAAAGCACTTTTGTTAAGCTCATTTTTTGAAGCAAAAACCAAAAATAGTTGGCAAACATTGGCAACCTTTGTGTTAACTGGCTTTATCTCAATTTTAAATAGCAATGTCATGATCAAATTAGCCATTTTTATGGCCCAATTTTTTTTGGAGAATGAAAAATTATTGGAAATTATTAAGTTGTTGGAAATTATTAAGTAACAACAAAAGTTGTTAAATAACAACAATTAGTAAAATGTTAAATGGGGAACATATGGTACACCCATGATGGTAACATTTTTGGAAGGGTTAGAGAAAGTCATTATGCATCCAAATACATGTGATTACATAGTAATCAAGGCTTACTTCCAAATGCATGTGAGCTAATAGGAAGTAATGCATGTGATGTTATAGTAACTTGATTTCCCTCATATAAATAAGAGCATTTACTTATTGAGTTAAGCAATCAATTAAGTTTGATTAAGAGCATCTCTACAAGAAGAAAGGTATGCAATTGTGTTGTGGTTAACTTAGATTTATTTCAATTAGTTTGTGAATAAATCTATGACTAGTAATACATATTTGGTTAGATCCTAAGAGGACAAATATGTAAATATATTAGGGATTACGTTTCCTAACATTGGTATCAGTAGCTTAAATGCATGTATTCTAATTAGATTACACAAAAATTGCATGAACATGCATGAAAAATATTGAAAATGCTTATGGTTTTTGTTCTTATAAAATGATTTTCTTCCAACTTTGGGTCATGATAACTCTCTGTATAAAATTGATAATTGCATGTTCAAATTATGTTTTAAAAACTAGGACATGAGATATTCAATTTGTTATATCATTTACTTAATTTGGATAAAAATTGAGAAAGATATAGACCCTAGAAGTTGGCTAGACGAATCTGTCTTTACCCAGAAAAACACTCCCAGAATAGATGTACTACATGTCATCCGATATTTAGAAAATCAGACGACACATTGTCCGATATCTGTACGACAAGTCATACGTCTATAACTAAAAAGGACGACATGTCATCCGTGTAAGAATAAACCGACAAGTCGGCTTCCCTTATAAATGATAACCGATATGTCATACGGTCACAGAACTCGCGGACGACATGTCGTCTACGCGTGAGACTTTGGTCGAGACTGGCCGGCGCGTGAGAGCGCGTGAGGGCGAGTGGGAGCCCATGGCCGACGCGTGGGGGCGCGTGAGCCACTCATGTGGCGCATGTATGGCACGTGGGGATTTGTGTCGGCCAGTGTGGGTCATGTCTGTATCGGTTTGCTTCGGTAATTCCGATCCGTCGTGATTAGATGTCTAATCCTTTTGCAAAATATTCTAATCGGCCATGATAAATTTGTTTTATCACATAAACTTTGTGTTTATAATAAATATCTTTGTGATGTTTATTTTAGTCAATGTAACTTTGTGTTTCATTGTGTTGATTTTTCCTTGTATTTGTTACAGAAAAATCATGGCGATAATTCGAAAAGTTGCAAAAATGATTACGACATCCATAGACAGAGAAATGATATCAGACATGTTGTTGAAAATGGATAAATATCGAATGATTGAAAATGATGATATGATTGCGCATATAATCACCTTCAATAACATGTTACAAGAGTCAATATGGGTAGGTAATTGGATATGACAGCCAAATAGATTCAGATTGCTGAGAAATACTCTCCCTCAAATATGGCAAAAATAACTTACTCGTATTTGGATATCAGTAAAACGTGTAGAAAAACAACTTGTTCCTTATAATAAAGCCATTGAGAGGTTGACAATTGAGTATCTCCAACGTAAGGCAAAAAATACGATTTTTCCTTTGATGTCCCGGAAACGTTGCAAAGATCCTAAATTTGCTATCGGATTTCCATGGCTGTCCAAGATCAATTACGAGTTACCCAAAGAGTTTGAGGATTCGTATCCCAAAACATATATGAGTTATGAATCTAAAACTGGGAAAATTATTATTGTAAAATATTAATTTTTTTCATGTTATTTCTGTGTGTAATGATTTGTTATTTCACGGCATGTAAATATTGTATTTATATGTATGAATGTTCTATGTTGAATTTAATTTATGTAATTAAATCAATGAGTGTCAGAAAAAACAGAAAAATTATTCCATTGCTGCAAAAAGGTGTGAATTCTGATAAAACTTTAGGACAAAAATATTACTATCTTATCAACTGCACTTGTGACTGTTGTGGGCAAAAATGAGTTGATTAAGATTTTTTCGGCTGTGCATATGGAGAATGGTAAATATAATCGGAGAATTTACTTATTCAGTAATTTAAAAAGAAAGAAAACAACTAGTAACTTAGAGTAGAAGTTTCACCTGATTAGTCACTAACTTCTTTATTCTCTTTTCTCTTGTCTTTTTGCTTTTGTGTGCATTAGTTTTATTATCTTTTTACTTTTGTAAAAAGTTTGTGGGTATCGTTGCTGTAAGCCCTCATGAGACTATAACTTGTCCACTAGGGACACCTATGGTTTAAAGGCTTGTTGCATATGCTAAATGCAATCGTGATCCCTACGAAAGTGACTTAGTTTAATTTTAATTGTTTCTTGTATTTTATTTTGTTGTTTTGCTCGAGGACTAGCAAAATGTTAGGTTTGGGGGTGTGATGAGCGGAAAATATATCAATATTTACCGCCCCTTTTACTTAATATTTTGTTTAGTTTCTCGGGTTTGATGAACGTTTTGATGTGTTTTAGTTTATTTTGCAGATAAAATAATATTGAGACACAATGAAATCATTTAGGAAGAAATGTGGGTCAAATAAGGGCAAAAATTGGACTTGACATATTAATTTTGGAGATTGGAAACTTGAAAGGGCGTTTTAACGAAGTGCAGTTTTGGAAATTCCAGTTTTGCGCATCTGTCGTATTTTGAGAATAACTTTTTACTCTGATATCGGATTGAGCTGATTCAAGTTCCAGATTAAAGAAGACTCAAAGATCTACAACTTTGAAAGACAAAATAATTTCTAATTCTGAAGATTTCATGCCCGAAATTGATGAACCATCCAGACGTGTGTTGTGTGTAATTATTAAAGTCATTTTCAATCATTTTCAAAGCAAAAAATAAATTAATAAATAAATAATAAATATTATCAAATCACCACCAAACATGATAAGCAATTAGTGGAGCAATTAATAATGGATTTGGTGGAGCAATTAATAATGGATTTGGTGGATGATTTGATGGAGGCAAAATTTTGCCTATAAATACCAAGCCATTTCATTTGTAAATTCATACTTTCTTCTAAGGAATTCCTTAAGAATACTAAGAAGATTGTATCTTGTTTGTTTATTTACAGCTTTCAGTAATTAATTTCCGCTTTCGCACTTTCTTTTCTTTACTTTTCAGTTTTTACTTTTCGCAATTTACTTTTACGCACAGTACTTTTCTTTCTTTAATTTTCAGTTTTTACTTTTCAGTAATGAGGAGGTAACTCCCCTTTGCTGGGGTAAAATGTAAAACTTTTATTACTAATATTTAGATTAATCTCCCTTAATTATAATATATAAACTAGTTAAAACCTGAATTAACGAGGATACCGCCATATTGGTTGGTTGGTAATTATTTAAATTGGTTTTAACCTGACTAAACTGGATACCGCCTGATTGGTCGGTTGGTAATTAATTATTAATTTGACTTAATCTGGATACCGCCTATATGGCTGGTTGGTAATTATCATGCAAAGTTTATATATTATATTAAGGGAGATATCTAAAATAGAAGTAATAAAAGTGGATCATTTTACTTCAGCATTTTCTTTTATTGTACTTTTACTTTATTTACTTTTCAGTAATTTACTTTCAGCATTTACTTTTCAGCAATTTACTTTCAGCAATTTACTTTCAGCATTTACTTTTCAGTAATTTACTTTCAGCATTTACTTTTCAGCATTAAATTTTCAGTATTTAATTTCAGCATTTACTTTCCGTCATTTACTTTTCAGCAATTTACTTTTCAGCATTTTACTTTATGTCTTTTATTTTATTTAAGTTTTTACTAGCCCTAGTTATGTGTCGTAACTAAGTTAGTTATCTGGGGTTGTGATGAATTCTAATATCACCGGTTTATAAGGGGTTATTTTATAGTTTGGGTAATTTAAAGGTTTACTCATTAAGTCTTAAGCTTAATGCGTCTTGTTAATTAGCCACTAATAAGATTGATCTGGTAAATCTAAAATAAACTTGACAAAGGAATTTTAGGTTTCAGCCTTAGACTTAATAGCCCACGATCTTCCTTGAGGATAGATAACCCTTTAATAGATTTCCTTACAGGATAGACATATACCTGTCGGGCGGGGGTAGCCATAATTGGAACTTAAACTTAATGAATCCAGGTAATTTGGTTGACATAGACATATGGTTCAATTGGGTTATACTGGGTATTTGCGTCTGACCATCGACAGAGGCTTTCGCATAATTTCGTGTTCCAGGTTAGTAAACTGATTTATTACACAAACATGAAATAACCACTTCATCTTTTTAAAGATATTAGAAAGATTCACAACCCTAGATAGTTTCCTAATATTGAATTTTCTTAAACCTACTTTCGCGTAATTTTATTTACTTGTTTTTAAATTCAAAATCATCACCATTTCAAATCAATCAATCAACCTGTTAGATACTAGTAATCATTTGACCTCATAAAATTAATAGATTAGGTATTAAGTCCTCGTGGGATCGATACTTTTTATACTACTTGAACGATACGTGCGCTTGCATTATACGCGTGTGATTACGCACCGGTCAGCACTCGAGAGAGGGAGTGGATATTTTCGGAGTCTTGACTTATAAAAAATATAACTGAACAAGGATTAATTGGCATGACAAATATATGGGTGACAGCTAGGTGAAATCAGGATCTAGAATCTTTATCGTATTAGATCCTCCTATCTAATTAATTCATATTTTATTTATTTAAATAAATCTTTGTTAATTATCGTCTAAATAAAGTTAGGATTATCAATTGTAGTATTTAGTGCGAGTTAACACAATCCATGTAGGTTCGACACTCTTCACTCATATTTATACTAAAACTTGACATCGTACACTTGCGGTACGATATAAAATATCACAACAAATGGTAAGTAGATACCAATCCAATCCAGGACTAGCACATTGGAAAGCAGTTAAAAGAATATTTAGGTATCTGAGAGGGACAGCTGATTATTCATTGTGTTATTAAGGAAATGATATGCAATTGAGAGGCTATACTGATGCTGACTGGGGAGGAGATTTAGATGAAAGAAAATCTACCTCTGGTTTTGTTTTCTTGCTAAATAATGGTGCCATTTCATGGAGCAATAAGAAACATTCTTGTATAGCCTTATCCACAATGGAGGCTAAATTTGTGACCTTTTCATCGGCAGTACAAGAGGCTGTGTGGTTGAAAAGGTTCTTGGATCATTTGGGTATGACAAATGAAGCTTCTGGTCCAGTATTAGTTAACTGTGATAGTGAAGCAGCGATAGCCTACACAAAAGACCCAAAATTCCATTGTAAAACGAAACATATAGATATTAAATATAAATTTGTGAAAGACATAGTTGCACGAGAAGAGGTAAATATGAAGTACATTTCTACGCAAGAAATGGTAGCAGATCCTTTGACCAAGCCTGTTCCTAGAGATGTCTTTATTAGACATGTAAAAACTCAGGGATTGCGTAAATGTTAATGTGCTCACATATTATGATATGTATTTTTCCCAAATAATGTTTACTAATGTTAATACTCATTGATGTTTGTATTCAATGCTTACATGTTAATATGTTGATACATATTTTAAACAAATATACTATTAGTTAGTATGAGAAGTATGTCGGACAAGTGAATGATTGGCCCTCTCACACGGGCAATCGCCTCCATTACTTTGTGTTAATGGGAGATGTGACAAATTTTTAAGCTAATTATCTGAGTGATAATTTAGAGAGATCAAGCTTGAAAATTAAGTAATGTCGTTATAAGGCCACTTTCTCTGTGATATGACCTAAGGTGAATAAGTTTGTTTCACTTTACTTGTTTTAATGTCAGATATGAGTTAGACATTGTGTTTATCTGCACTATAATCTGCACGGTATTTTATGAGACATACGCTCCATAGGAAATGAGAGAATACCGTAGCACATGTTTTCATACCATGTGTACATTTGCAATTATTAAGGGTAATATAAGTAAATATCTCAGTTTTGATATTGTGTGAGACCCTTGAGATTATTTTAATCTCACATTTTACCCTTTAGACTATTGTCTGCTTCTCAAAACTTAGATTTGATGATCGCTATCTTGGAGTGTTGCTGAAGGATCATGATAGATTCAATCCGAAAGGACATCTCTGGAAAAGCGAATTGAATCAAGGTTGAGAGATTTGATAAATGAGAAAGATCATTATATGAGTAATATCACATTAGCTTGTATTCACTGGTCGACCAATTATGTTATTCTATGTGATTAAACATGAGTGTGAATACAAAATAAATATTACATTCGAAAAGAGATCGAGAGAGATATAATGTGATAAATGATCGAGGATACTGCATACATAATCCAATATGGTTCTATCCATTTTTCGAGCAACTATATATTCCTAACAGATGTATAGCAAGTGAGCTCTCGAAGTATGCTGGTCGCACGACACAATTGCTAAGTATGAATTATTCTTGTAGAGACAATAAAAAATGTTGATCCCATCATGTGTGAGTGGGAGATGTTAGAAATTATTAAGTTGTTGGAAACTATTAAGTAACAACAAAAGTTATTAAATAACAACAATTAGTAACAAGGATACTGCATTCATTATTCATGATAACAATTCTCAATTTTGATATATTACTTATAAACACACCGGTTTTGAATTTTGGTATAATTTTAAATTAAATCAATCTACTTATATGATCTGATGGATTTATAGTTTATAAAAATAAAATAAAATGATAATTATGTTCTTTCAAGCTGGCCATGTCTGCCACGGCCACCGTAACAATAGTGCAAGGACCATCCACTAATTCTTAGTTTTGCACTAATCAATTATTCAATAATGATAAATGTATATTTAAAGACATATTTTAAATATAAAAGAAAAAAATTAAAAAAAAAAAAATACAATCATATTTTTATGGCTAAATTAGGTTTTTATTATGCCATTTAAACGTATACATATTATTTTTTTAAAAAATGAAACCCTTGAAAAATTCAAAAGTAAATAATCATTGTTCAATTATTAAATTTCTGATTGCCTAACCAACAACCCACTATTGAATTTTATAAGAAGATAATAATAATGAGCATCATCAGTTTTGTATTAATGACACGCTCAAAAAAGTGTTTCTTTATTCCCAAGTATTGTGGGTGCTGGTTTTCATTCGAGGTATATAATTGAGAAGTCGAATGATGGGGCACTAGCGATCTTGTAAAATAAAGAAAGAGTGATGGGGGTTCCTACCCACCAGTGTGGTGGACGCCGTAGGCACTCCGACGCTCAAGTCAGTAGTGGCAACGAGCAGAAAAAACGACGGAATAGCAAGGTCTATGTTTACCTTGACCTCCGTTGATTGTCGTGAGGGCGGTGGGTTGGTGTTTCGGGAGTGAAATGCTCTGAAAGCTCAAATAAGAATGCCCAAGCTCCAGAGGAAAAACCTGCCCCTCTACTGTAGATTACCTCTTCATTTTATAAGCCCATAGAGAGATGTGCTCATTCATTATTGTGTCATTTGGATACCCGAAAACGGCCAATTTAATGGGGGGAAGTTATGAGTTCAGGCGTTTTCTGGTTTGGTAGCTGATGAGTCTATAGGCCATTTTTGGTCAAGTCTTTTCATGGGTATGGGCCTGTGAGGTCTCTTGGTCCAATATCAGTTTACAAATTGGCTTTCTTAGAGGGTTTTTGGTTTTTAGTAATTGGTGTCTGGCCTTGTGGTCGGTCCGGAAGTGAAGTGATGATTTTACACTTGGGTCCAAATTTGGCCCGTCTAGTTTGTCTCTTACTCTCTAATTCAAGGAGTCATTGTCTTAGAGAGTACTTGTCGTGTATGTTTATCTAGGGCAGGACCATAGTACGTAGGCTTTCCATAGCACTGATGTCGTGATTACGCCCAAAAAGTACTTGCGGTTATCGTAGTATAGTTGGTGTGTTGATTCCTCAGAGAGATGGTTACACAGAACTAATTTACTTAAACAAAACGTTATAATAACTTAATGAAAATAAGATTGAATTGATAATGTAAAATAAAAACTATAGAAAAATAATTAGGAATATCAGCAAAAAAACAGCAAAGCATCGGGAATCCTCTTGTATCAAACTCCTATATTCAGTTATTGATTCTTTTCATTACGCAATTGAAGGTTTCACATCTCAAACCAACAATTGGAAGATATTCAATTCTACACCTATTAAATTCTATGGTAATCAATTATTCTTTTCTCTATGTTAACAACACACAAAAGTTATCATTACGAGCTATCTAACGTCGACAATATACCCTCAGGCAATACTGCAGCATAAGACCAACACATAAAATAACTTTACCAGTCATAACTGGTTTCACAAATCACACATAGAAGAAGCATGACTGGATCTATATGGGAGTTGACAAAACAAGTTTCTGGATTATAAAGCGAAAGATAATAAAGAACAACAACCATCAATTGTATTAAACATTAAAAGGTACTTTAAGAATCAACAACATAAACATATAAATTCAAATACAAGAGTTCATCCTTAGCTTTGCCTAGGAGATTAGCTCTCCATGGAAGAAAGAGATACATCCTTGATATATCGGAGAGACGTCATGGTTTCCTTGAAGTTCTTCGTTCTTCTCTCTTGATTTTGTATTTTTGGCTCTTTGTTGTGTGTTTCTCTCTTGTTTCTCTATATTTTTCTCCTCTTTTTAAGGTTATGGACGAGCTTGGGTTTATATAGAGCAGCCTTGGCAGCCTGATTTACGTTAAAACACTGTTTAAATGAAACCCTGGAATACGCATACGCGTTGCGACGCTTGGCCAGTTTTCTGGTTTCTCTGATTCTGCGATTCAGCTCTTCCTGTGTGCTTCTGATGCGTCCGCAAGGTCCCTAAACATGTGTAATTGCTCCAATATTCATGTTCCAATCCTTCCTAACAACAAAGCACAAAATAAACTCTAATTAAGATTAAACATATGATAATTAAGCTGAGTTAATGATATTTAAAGTATATTTTCATGCACTTATCATGTCGTTTGTCGCCTGGATCGAAGTATCGGTCAGGCAGCAATGGGGAAAGTTCCTAGTTGATTGAGCCTGTCGAAGGTCAGGATAACCTCCAAAGTGCTGGTCAATGAACTATTGGAGTCTTTGATGAGTGGTATTTATATCACTATTTCCCACTCATTTAATCTAATATTTTGTATAGTTTCTTGAGTTTTGTGAATGTTTTGATGTGTTTTGTGTTATTTTGTAGATAAATAAAGTTTCAGGACATTATGGAGGTAATTTGGAGCAAAACAGTGAAAATTGGCGAAAAAGGGCATTTTGGTAATTTCCAGCGTCGCGCCGCCCAGACCTTCCGCGTCGCGACGCCCAGCATGCGCCGAATCTGCTAACGTGCGCCGGGTCAACATGTCACAATTTGAGAAGTTTTGACTTTGCTAAAATGTGCCGTGCCACGTGTCACCATCACATCCCATCTGCTAACATGCGCCGTGACACGTGTCAACATCATATGCTGCCGACACTCAGACTTGACACGTGTCGCCACGTGTCGCAATCCTATTGTGCCGACAATTGCAACACACGCCAGAGCCACGTCTTCGCCACGTCAGCGCCACATCATCGCCACCTCAGCATGACGTCATCAATGACGTCATCACAATAATTGAGAATAAGCCGCCTTGACACGTGTCGCGTGAACAGTCAGCCGCCTTGCCACGTGTCGCCTTCTCATCGTGCCACGTCGACAAATCCAGCGTCGCGACGCTGAGGTCCTTGGCGTCGCGACGCCCGAACAGTGAAAATTCTGCCTATAAATTCAGCGCGAAATTTCAGATTTCAGAGACCTCTCTCTCTCTTGATTTCTCTCTCTAGAATTTTTATTTTTTTTTAGTTTTTAATTTTTTTAATTACTTTTTGTAATAATAGTAATTTAATTTTTACTTTTTACTTTTTACAGTTTTTACTATTCATGAGAAAGTAATTTCCCAGTTAGGGTGAAAGGTAATTCTTTTACTGTTACTATTTAGATTAATCTCCCTTAAAAATAATATATTTACTAATTAAAATACTGATTAATAAAGGATACCGCTATATTGGTCGGTTGGTATATTTATTTTCTGTTGGTTTGAACCTGATTAATCAAGGATACCGCCAGATTGGTCGGTTGATAAATTTATTTTGGTACCTTTATGGCTGGATTATGGACAAATATTACCGCCTATATGGCTGGTTGGACTTAATTGGACTTAATCAGGATACCGCCAGATTGGTCGGTTGGTTAAATAATATCACAAGTTTATATATTATTTTATGGGAGATATCTAAATTAGTAGTAGTAAAAGTAATTCTTTTTACCTTAGCATTTTATTTTATTGCAATTTACTTTTCAGTATTTACTTTTCAGCATTTTTACTTTATGTCTTTTAATTTTATATTTTTACTAGTCCTAGTTATGTGTTAGTTTTCTAAGGTTGTGATGAATTTCAATATCACCGGTTTATAAGGGTTAGATTATAGTTTGGGTATTATAATATTTATTTATTGAGTCTTAATCTTAATGCTTTTTATTAATTGGCCATTAATAAAATTGATTAGGTAAACTTAAAATGAACTAGACATAGGGATTTTAAGTTTAAAACCTTAGACTCAATAGCCCACGATCTTCCTTGAAGATAGATAACCCTTTAATAGATTTCCTTACAGGATAGGAATATACCTGTCGGGCGAGGGTAGCCATAATTGGAACTTAATCTTAATGAATCCAGATAATGTGGTTGACATAGGAATATGGTTCAATTGGGTTATACTGGGTATTTGTGTCTGACCATCGACAGATGCTTTCGCATAATTTCGTGTTCCAGGTTAATAAATCATTGTATTTCCTAACTATAAAATAATCACTTCATCATAAATGATATTGGAATAAATCACAACCCTAGATCTTTGTGTCTTTTGTTATTTTCCTTAGTATTTTCTTTTGTCTTTTTATTTATTTATTTATTTAGCAACACCACTTTCAACCAATCAAACAAACAATCTCTCTATTCTCCATTTAATTAGATATTTGTAAATGAATAGATTCAATAATTAATAACAACAGTAGGAATTAAGTCCTCGTGGGATCGATATTTTTATACTACTTGAACGATACGTGCGCTTGCGTTATACGTGTGTGTTTACGCCGGTCAAGTTTTTGGCGCCGTTGCCGGGGACTTATATTTCTTCAGTTGTTAATTTTGAAACTATCTAATTTACTTATATCTAATTTTCTTTCTTTTATTTTGTAATTTTTATTTCTTTTGTTTTCAGGTGATTAAAAAAATGGAACACTATTGGGAGATTGAGAAATCACGAACTTTACAAGAAGATACACCCAAAATCTGGGAGCAACAGTCCAGTTTTCTGAGGCCTGTTGTACAGCCCAATGACTATCACTGGATGCCAGAACCAAGTAATACTACTTTTGCTCAACATAATTCAATGTGGAGATGTGACATATGTAATGGTAACCACCCAAGCGATTATTGCGAGTACAACTACAATTCAGTGTGGCAGAACTATCAGAATCCTTCATGGTATGATGAGCCATCACATTTCACCGAGCCACATTTTCCATCTTATCCACCATCTTCCTTCGATCCTTATCAAGAACCAGAACAATCCGAGGAAGATCAATTAATTCACATGTTCAAAGAACAAGAAGCTCGATTTGATGCACAAATTCAGAGTAACGCAGGATCCATACAGAGAATGACAGATCAGATCAGACAATTAATAGAAAACCAGAATATCATACCTCAAGAACCAGTTTCAGATGACACTGATGAAGCCTTCGAGTACCCAGAAATCCACGATGACACCTTAACAGAGGAGGAAGCTGAGCAGTATCAACAACCAGAGGTATCAGTTCAGGAACCCGAACCGACAAAGTCTCGATTTGATTTCTATTATTCAGATTCTGACGAGGATGAACTGAGCTGTTTGTACCAACTACATCAAAAATTGAGGATGGAATTCTGTATCCTCAAAATGAAGATCTTGGAGATTCCATTGCACAAATGTTTGAAGAAGATCTACCTGAGCCAATCATTTCAACCAGATCAGAGGATGAAGACCTAAAATCTAACATTTCTTTTCAGGTTGAAAATTTTGAAACATGTATTTCACAGATGACAGATGAAGAGCTGAATGCAGAAATTTTCAAATACATCTGTGAAGAAAAGGTGGAGCAAGAAGCAGAGCAAATAGAAGAGCAAATATCTGACCTTATTAAAGATCCAGAGCATTCAGGAGAAACATCGCTGTTTTGGGGAGTACAAATCAAAGAAACCACTCAGAAGCTTGACAAAATGGAATTTCCATTCCAAGTCAAGCATCATACGAGACCTCCTGATTTTCTTTCTTTCTTTGCAGGAACCACTGGAACAATAAGAAGCAAAAAAGTGACACGAGCACTGACTGAGACAAAATTCTTTTTGCCACTTTACCGTTGGAAGAGACCCTTCAAAAGCAACGCTCACGGGATTGTCTTTAATCGGACATCCAAAACGACGCTGAAACCTCCTTAACAGATGAATTTCAGTCACGTCTGGCTGAAGACGAAAAATTTAGCGCTAGCAGGGAGGCAACCCATGCAATTTTTTGTAATTTATTTAATTATTTATTTATTTTTGTGTGTGAACTTTTTAATTGTGTGTAGTTTTGCAGGAAAAATTAAAATGGAATTTATCAGGACAAAACAAACCAGTACAAGCGGGATTTTCACAAAATAAAAATTTGACAAAATCACGAAGATACAAAATTGATCCAGGAAAGACGGCCGAGTAAGAAGTCTTATGGATTTATCTGTCGCAAGACATGGTTTTGCCAAAAAAAAAAAAAACCTAAAAATTACCGAGCGTCGCGACGCACGACCAATTTCAGCGTCGCGACACTGGTTTGTTTACAAGCCTAAAACCAGCAGCCACCACGCACAGATCACTCCTCCTTCTTCACAGATCTCACCATTTTCTCTCAACCCAGCAGCCAAATCCATCCACAACCGAATCATCACCACCAACCACCAACCATCACCTCAAAACCGAGACTCACCGCGACCCACCACCACCGCAAAAGCCGCAACCATCGCCAACCACAACCGCACCAGCATCAAACCAAGATCCAAACTGACCACAACCGCAACCTTCGCCGAGCCAAGAACAAACCGAAACTGAGCCGTGTCAAGCCACCATCACCGAGAGATCCACCAGCCGAGACACCATCGCCGGTTTCGACTACCACTACCAACCACAGATCTGACGAAAACCAACACTGCCGAGAACCGTGACCGAGTCTTAGCCAACCAAAATCCACACCGTGAGCAGCCACCAACGAACCAAGCCGAGATCTACCAAGACTGCCACTGCCTCGCCGAGTCTTAACCACCACCGTCGAGATCGACACCCTCTTCATCCTTGCCGAGACCTTCATCACCACACCAAGCCGAGCCCACTGCCGTGTCTTGCCGTGACTGCCAAAACTGACCCATCCCCTCACTACCGAGAACACCACGCCCAAAGCAACCAACCAACGAACCAATTGCTGAATCAGAAACTAAAATACGGTAATGATTTGATAAAAAAGTTGATTTGGTAATTGGGTAAACTGAAAAAAAATTGAATTGTGATTTGGTTGATTATGACTGTGGATTGGATTACGAAGTGTTGGATTGTTGGTAGTTTGATTCGTAGTTGTGGGGGCGAAGAATTGAATTGGGGTATTTGTGGCATTTGATAAATTTTGGCAGTAAAGGGGATAAACGAAAATTGAATAAGTTTGTGGTTGATTTTGTTGAAATTGGAGGATTGTGAATTTGGAAGTTTAGTGGTGAATAACGGGCTGAATTCTGAGTTTAGAAATTGCCAAATCGATGGAATTTTGTAGAATTGAGGGCGAAGTTTGACATTGTGATGATTTTTGAAGTGTTAGTTTTAGGATGAATTTGGGGAGATTTTGAGTTTTTAGAGGAGACTCTGTCGAAATTTTCACTAAAAAAATAGTCAATTATCGATCGTGGTAAAAAAACGTAAATTGAACATAAATTTTTCCTATCGGTAATTTTTCCTGTAAAATTTCAGCTGACTAGGTAATATCTTCTAATCTCTTTTGTGTATACATAGTGTGAACTTTTTAATTTTGTGTGTTATTTTTGTAGGAAAAGCACAAACGGAGCATTTTAATACAGAAGGAACTGTGTTTAGCAATTAAAGATGAGAAACAATTCATTAACGATGGCTGAATAAGGAATGAAATCTTGAGATACATCCTAATGAATTTATACTACGCAAGTGGCGTATTGCATACACAATTCCGTTGCCTTAATTATTACTTTGATTCGCTTTTCCTTTGTAATTATCTTTATTTTCGTAGACAGGATCCAGACTTTTTGACCTTTCACGATCCATTTTGTTGTTTAGCTAACAAGCGTCCTCTGGAAGATACTTGTGCTATTTTATTCACCCTTTTCAGGTACTATAAATTCAGCCCGTCATTGCACTTTTGAAGGCATCCATAGTTGAGAAAGAAATACATAAAAAAAAATGGAAGCCACTTCAAGAAGACGAGTTGAAAACATTTGTGTGTTTTGCGGTAGTACTGTTGGTACTAAACCACAATACATAGAAGCAGCACATGAATTGGGTCGAGTCTTAGCCGCAAGGAATATGCATTTAATATATGGCGGAGGAAATCTTGGACTTATGGGGATTGTTTCAAAGGCCGTACAGGAAGGAGGCAGTCATGTTTTGGGAATCATCCCAAAACCCTTGGCAGAGGCAAATCTTATTGAACCAAAAAACGGAGAGGAACTGATCGTGCCAGGTATGTCTGAACGTCTGGTAGAAATGATTAACCGTGCTGATGCTTTTATTGCTTTGCCAGGTGGCTTGGGCACATTGGAGGAAATTTTTATTGTACTATCTTGGGCGAACCTAAACATACACCAGAAACCAATTGGGCTGTACAACGTTGATGGGTTTTATGATTTTCTTTGTGTGTTTCTTGATGATGCTCGAAGAAATGGGTTCGTGTCGAAACCTTTAAAAGAACTTCTCTTCACTGCCAGAACTGCTCCAGATCTAATTGACCAACTCATAGCCTATGAACCAAAAGTTGACCCTATCATATCAAAGATAAATTGGTCCGAGGATGATCGTGGTAAGAAGCGTCGAATTAATCTGGATCTTAACCTTTAATTTCCTGTAGAATTTCAGCTAATCAGGTATTATTTTCTAAACTCTTCTTCTACTGTTTAAGACATTGGGGACAATGTCTCATTTAGGTTTGGGGGTGAGGTATAGTTAATAGTACTTGTTTGTTTGTGTGTTGTTTATTTTTAGTCCAAAATTTTTCGAAAAATACAAAAAAATTGAAAAATTTTCAAAAATTACAAAAATATTTTGCATTTTTTGTGTTTTAATTTTGACTAAAAAGGTGAATTGGTAAGAGATAGCCGAGTAAGGAATTTCCACTCCTGAGACGTATCTCAAACCTATTTCGAAATAAGTTAATTTTTGTTTATTTCCTTTTGAATTATTTAATTTGTGAATTCTCCATAAAACTGACTAAAATGAATCTTCATATACTTAGTTAGCAGATATTATCAACGTACATGGTAACATACGGACATGAGTTGTAATTGAAAAGTTTGTAATATTCCGTGCTCTAGTTTAATTGGAGGAAGCATCTATACATAGTTATGGAATAAAAAAAAAAAAAAATTTCTGATGTACAAAAATAAAGTATCTGAGATCCGGGTTATTAAGTCTGTAAGGGTGTTTTAACACCTAGTGCCCTAAAACCAACTGGTTTGGGAGTCATTGGCCCAAAGCTCGTTACATGGATCGAAGATGCTGCAAAATATATTTATATCTGAAGTCTGAGTAATTAAGTTCGTAGGGGTGTCTTAACACCTGGTGCCCTAAAGCCAACTGGTTTGGGTGTCACCAACCCAAAGCTCGCTACATAGACGGAAGGTATTGTATATAAATAAAAAGTCAAAATTCAGAAAAATCAAAGAAAAAATCAGAAAAATCAGAAAAATTATTCCATTGCTCCAAAAAGGTGTGAAATCTGATAGAACTTTAGGACAAAAATATTACTCTCTTATCAACTGCACTTATGACTGTTGTGGGCAAAAATGAGTTGCTTAATATTATGTTGGCTGTGTATATGAAGAATGGTAAAAATAATCGGAGAATTTACTTATTTAGTAATTTAGACAGAAACAAAACAACTAGTAACTTGTATTAGAAGTTTCACCTGATTAGTTACTAACTTCTTTATTCTCTTTTCTCTTGTCTTTTTGCTTTTGTGTGCATTAGTTTTACTGCATTTTTACTTTTGTAAAATGTTTGTGGGTATCATTGCTGTAAACTCTCACGAGACTACAACTCGTCCACTAGGGACACCTAGGGGTTTAAAGGCTTGTTGCTGACCGGCGTAAACACACACGTATAACGCAAGCGTACGTATCGTTCAAGTAGTATAAAAAGTATCGATCCCACGAGGACTTAATACCTAAGTTATTAATTCTATGAGGTTAAATGATTACTAGTATCTAACAGGTTGTTTAATTGATTTGAAATAGCGACGATTCTAAATTTAAAATGAGTAAATGAAAATTGTTTTAAGGTTGATTTTAAGAAAATTCAATATTAAACTATCTAGGGTTGTGATTTATTCCGATATATTTTAAAGATGAAGTGGTTATCTTATAAATTGGGTAAAATATTGATTTATTAACCTGGAACACTAAATATGTAAAAGCCTCTTCTGATGTTCAATTACAAATATCCAATTTAACCTAATTGAACCATATGTCTATGTCAACCAAATTATCTGGATTCATTAAGATTAAGTTCAATTATGGCTACCCCCGCCCAACAGGTATATTCCTATCCTGTAAGGAAATCTATTAAAGGGTTATCTATCCTCAAGGAAGATCGTGGGTTATTGAGTCTGAGGTTTTAAACCTAAAATCCCTATGTCTAGTTCATTTTAAGTTTACATTATCAATTTTATTAGTGGCCAGTTAATAAAAAGCATTAAGATTAAGACTCAATAAATAAATCTTTATATTACCCAAATTATAATTAACCCTTATAAACCGGTGATATTGGATTTCATCACAACCCTAGATTACTAACTTAGTTATGACACATAGGTAGGGCTAGTAAAAACTTAAAAGACATAAAATGAAAATGTTGAAAAGTAATTGCAGTGAATTAAAATGCTGAAAAGTAAATTACAAATGAAATAAAATGCTAAGGCAAAAGGAATTACTTTTACTACTACTAATTTAGATATCTCCCATAAAATAATATATAAACTTTGTGATAATATTTTACCAACGACCAATCTGGCGGTATCCTGATTAAGTCAAATTAAGTCCAACCAGCCATATAGGTGGTAATATTTGTCCATAATCCAGCCATAAAGGTGGTACCAAAATAAATTTACCAACCGACCAATATAGCGGTATTCCTTTATTAATCAGGTTCAAACCAACAGAAAATAAATTTACCAACCGACCAATATAGCGGTATTCCTTGATTAGTCAGGTTTAAACCAGATTAAAATAAATTTACCAACCGACCAATATAGCGGTATTCCTTTATTAATCAGAATTTTAAATAGTAATATATTATTTTTAAGGGAGATTAATCTAAATAGCAATAGTAAAATAATTACCTTTCACCCTAGCATAGGGAAGTTACCTCCGCATAGTGAATAGTAAAAACTGTAAAATAAAGAAAGTAAATTATTATTACTACAAACAGTAATTAAAATTATTACAAAAGTAAAAAGTAAAAAATAAAAACGAAAATTCTAGAGAGAGAAACTCCCTAATTACATAGAAGGAGTGAGAAAAGGTGTACTAAAAACTGAAAATTCGCCCTCTATTTATAGCAAAATTTTTCACTGTTCGGGCACTGTTCGCGCGTCGCGACGCCAAGCAGTTCAGCGTCGCGACGCTGGATTCGTCGACGTGGCACAATGAGAAGGTGACACGTAGCAAGGCGGCTGACTGTACACGCGACACGTGTCAAGGCGGCTAATTCTCAATTATTGTGATGACGTCATTGATGACGTCATGCTGACGCGGCGACGACGTGGCGACTACGTGGCGATGACGTGGCGAGGCGGCTGACTGTTCACTGTCGGCACAATAGGATTGCGACACGTGGCGACACGTGTCAAGTTCTGATTGGCTGAGGCTGACGTGGCAAGTTGACTAGGTTGACCTGCTGACGTGGACGATGATGTGGCATGACACATGGCAAAGTTGACTCGTTGACCGCTGACGTGGCTGATGACGAGGCGACACGTGTCAAGTCTGAGTGTCGGCAGCATATGATGATGACACGTGGCACGGCGCACGTTAGCAGATTGGATG
>SKCR01006152.1:0-25439 GCA_019454045.1 Zanthoxylum bungeanum | reverse complement strand
TCCTCTCAGCCCCAAGGACTATCCTCAGGTTCATTTCCCAATCAGCGAAGTTTGTGCCCTTAAAGACATTGTCACCCATGATGATGTCGGACATTTACCTTGCTTGCCATTCAACTACGATAGTCCACTATCTAGTAACGATAGAATGGGTACAGTCAAACTGTTACAAGAAAAAATAACAATGAATTAGTCCAACTAATTTTATTTATTAAACGAAATAATTTTGAAAGACGCGTAAGGCTAAGTATCTAAATGAAATTGCAAATTCAATACTAGCCTCCCACTATTTTTATCAAGGTCTAACCCTCTGTTGAGAACTCGGGAAATCATATTTCCTAGTGGGCTAGGATCCCGTTAAATAACACACAACCTTGACTTTGGCCAACAAGCTGTATGCTATTTAACTAGGTAGATCTCAAAGATCAATTGGATCCCATCCAATTCCTAGATCCGGTTAGGTGGACATCCAAGTCCCAAAACATATGTATATTTACTTATGCCAATGTATCTAATACATTTTCCTAACCATATCCTCCGAACCATCTAGGCCTTGGCTTTGGCACAACAAACCTAATGATTCCGGTTAAGCGGGACCCATTGACAAGGAAAGTTTCGTAATCAATGTCGTTGGACAAGAAGTGATCTTGACTTTGGCCAACAAATCACAACTTGGACAAGACACCGATGTGGAACAAAACTCTCATGATTCAAGTACATCCTCAATTGACAAGGGTCTTGACTTTGGCCAACAAACCAATGCCAATTTTGGATCTTGAATAAGAATCATTCAATGGAAGGATAATTGCTTAATATAAATTGAGGGATTTTGCGTAATTGGCAACCAATTTATTATCTTTGTTAGGTCTCATCATCATACACCCTTAAGCATGCTTCTAAAACATCATAAGTGCATAAAGTAAATTAATAGTGATCTACGGATGGATATATAAAACAACTTTTTCCTAGAACAAATCACTCCCTTTCCACTCCCGCTAGCAATATTCTACTTCTACCCAATTACATAATACAATAAGAGAAACCTCATTTACATTGAGGGGGAATTAGGTGAGAAGAGAATACAAAGAGATAAAAGAGATAAGGCTGGACACGCAGGTCCAATTTATAAATTCTAACTTACAATAATTTCTAAAATTACCCTTTCCCTTCTAATATCCATCCGCTATACACTATTCATTCATCACATACATGTATATTCATTCAAGGACATGCTATACAACCAATCTAATCCAATTAATTAGTCTTTGTTTAAGTGATCATCCAATGTTCAATCAACGGTTTGATTTTACGCGAGTCCAACTCGTTTGAGAATAAGTACATAAGGTAAGAATTCACGAATTATATCGAACTACCCGTTAAATCCAATTTAAGTCGCATTCAATATTAATTCAATTTATTTAATTCCAAATTAAATGTTTACACTTTTAATGTGCTTTTAAAGATTAGATTCTAAATCTTATCAAATTGGGTCTCCAAGCCCAACTAACATCCAATGTGTGTTTAATTAAAGTCTGATGGGCTTTCAATTGATTTATCAAGGCTTGGGCTTTGGTCAATGTGGGTCAAAACCAATTACCAAGCCCAAATAAGGAATCACCCTTAAGTGCCATAAAATCAATTTCAAGCCCATAAGGCCCAATTAACATAAAAAGCCCATTAATTAAATTTTAATATTCCAAATTTTAAAATTCAATTAATTAAAGTGTAATTGCATGATTAATTCATTAAACCAAATATTCAAAAACACCATTTAATTTATTAATCATCAATTGTTCAAAACACTTGTCTAACGTTTATTTGAACAAAAAATCAAGTCATTTAACATGTCATGTTGTATTCGGCCAAGAGGGATTTTTGCGGTTCGATTTGTTTTCAATCCAATTGAATCACTAATCTATTACTCGTTTATTTTAAGTCATCAAATGAACTTGAAAGCCAAAAAATCCAATTAAGTGAAAGGACCTCCATTTCTCGTCAAGCAATAATTTTGGGGAAAAATCATCCAATGCATTTTTCTCAAAATTGATCATGTATTACATCAAATATCATACATATAAGCATACTCAAATCATGTGAACTTGTGCATGCAAAATACCAAACCAGTAAAATGACCTACACATTCGGCCAAGGCATCAATTTTGGGGAAAAATTATCCAATGCATTTTTCTCAAAATTGATCATGTATATATCAAATCATACATACTATAAGCATACTCAAATCATCTAATGAACTTGTGCATGCAAAATATTCAACATAGTGGAAGTACCTCAATTCGGCCAAAGCAACATTTTGGGGAAAAATCATCCAATGCATTCTTCTCAAAATTGATCATGTATTATATCAAATATCATACATATAATCATGCTTAAGTCATCAAATAAACTTTTGCGTGAAAAATTCAAACCAATGGAAGCACCTCCATATCAAATATCATACATATAATCAGGCAACCACTTGGGGAAAAATCATCCAATGCATTTTTCTTAAAATTGATCATGTAATATATCATATAACATACATATAAGCATACTTTAGCATCCAATTTAACAAGAACATGCTTCAATCAATTTTCCCCCAAATTAACCCTAATGTATTTCATGCTTAAACATGGCTCCATGATTACCATTGTTGGTTTCTATAATTAGTCCCAAAGAAAGATTAAGCCATAGAAATACAAATAACATACATGCAAAGCTAGAAACATCGCGGAATCATACTTACTAAGCTTTGTGACGAAAATGGTGAAGACAATCCTTGAGTCTTCAAGGTGGAAGTTTCGGCCAAGCAAGAAGATGGAGAAAAGCTTCAAATCTTCAAGTGTTCCAAGCTCCAAGTTGTTTCCATATCACCTCTTTTGATCCTTGCTTGTGCTAGCAAAAATGGAGAATGAAAAACAATTTTTCTGCCTTTGGTTTAAGCTCACGGCGTGAGCAAGGGAGAGGAAGAGGGAGTGTATTTCTTATCAATTTTTGTTCTCTTTTTTTTTTTTCTTAAACCGTGAGAGACAAAAATGAAAAGCAAATGAAATGATATCAAATACAAAGAATTTTTTAATCAAAAATCAAAAACCCTTCAAAAACCGTGAAAGGTTTTTCCCTCCAAAGAAAATTCATCATTTGCCATCATTATCTCACATTGAGAATAGAGACAATGTATCATCCCTTAAAGGTGACTAGATACATCCATCATCTATTCGTATCAAGTAATGAGATATCGCGATGTGATTTGCGGATTCCACCCGTTTCAAAATACGAATGTGTCCGCAAACACTTTCGGGCCCAAATTCGTTAATTCCGAATTAACGAATTTCCGTCGCGACGAGAATTAAATAATTACGCCTAGCGGAATTATATTCAGATCGCTAACGAATTAATTCCAAATTAATTCTTTTGCCCGAATTAAAATCCGATTTTAATTCCGCGTCGAAATCTAATTTCGTTTAATAATATATCGAATATATTATTTTATCGATTAATTCCAAATTAATCGATCTCTCTCTCTCTCCTAATAAGGCATTTTATCCAAGATAAAGTTTCTCCGTAATTAATCCAAGATTAATAAAGTTCGAATCAAACATCATAGGTGAATCTTCAGGAAGCGACCCAAGAGATCTCTGGATATGTTGGCAGTAAATACGGTCGTTGGATAATCCAAACACGTACGTACCTCATACTACGTTTTTACCGATTTACAAGACAAGGTTGGCTTTTAGCAAAGCGCCATGCCTACCCAATTCTCCAGAAATATTCTTACTGGAATATTAGATCTATATCAAGCGTAGTATACCGTAGTATTGCGTACATCGATCCAGTATCGGATGATCACATGTTAGGCCTGTGGCTGGAAATGTGTATGCCCCGTACGAAACATATATCGGATATCAAACAACTAGTCTCTTTAAATCGGACAATCCTGACCTGTCATATTGTCCCGACGGTTGCAACCTTTTATAGAGTACTAGTTCTGTATCCAGTGTGATTATCATCTCCATATGTCTGAAGTGATACTTCCATCTTGACATCACATCCAGTACACTATGATTCTCGATAAACCCAGAAGAGGCGTACACAGAACCGGTTAAAGCCCCGAACCACCACAACCAAAGTTTACCGATTGTCGCAAGTACTAGCGATGCAAGTCTCAGGTTAAGACCATATACACCTACCCTGATGCGGCCTCCCATAGACACGCAGACATACTACCAATGGGATTCCGCGGGGTCTGTCCAGATCGAAGCTGTTTTCCGTACCATCGGTAAAACACAACCTCCTATCGCACTTGCATAAGTATCCAATACTAAATATATGAGAACTATGCCATTGTGCCATCACAACTCGCACAAGTGCAATACTAGTCTATTCTTCCGCATTATCGATGTCCGATCTCGATAATACTCCGACTATGGATATTTAATGATTAAACCTTTTATATTGATATTGTCTCATATCATCTCAATACGGAACTAATCATATGGACTTTTGCCATTAATATATTAAGTAAATAAATTTTACAAACGGCAAAAGGCAATTTCATTATCACATTGTTAATTTTGTACAATAGTACAATATCATTTACAAAACAGTGACGTTATGGGTCATAATGTATAACATCTTTTACTTTGACCCAACTGCTTAATGACCTCACCCATTACGAGTCCATGCTTGTGGATCCTCATAAGTCCAGTGCAGAGGAAAATGTTACCGAGTCTTCTAAATCTGTAAAGAAGAAGAAGAAAAACACTGGAAAGGCTAAGGGAAAGCCTATGAAAAAAAGAACAAGAAAGGCTCTAATGATGCCAAGCCCAAAGGAAAATGTTTCCACTGCGACAAGAATGGGCATTGGAAAAGGAACTGTCCTAAATACCTTGCTGAGCTGAAGGAGAAAAAGGAAACAGGTAAATATGATTTACTCGTTATTGAATCTCCATTAGAGGAAGATGATAAATCCGCTTGGATTATTGATTCTGGGGCCACTAACCATGTTTGTTCTTCTTTACAGCTACTTGATTCATGGAGGGACCTTGCTGAAGGTGATTACACCATGAGGTTCGGGACAAGGGGTTTCAGCAAGAGCAGTGGGAGTTTCCTGTTTAAATTTTATTAATAATAGTTATTTAAATTTGAACAATGTGTTATTCATTCCTGGTTTTCGCAGGAATCTGATTTATGTTTCTAAACTTTTGGATGATGGTTATTCAGTTTCTTTTAATAGCAATTTGGTTATTATTGGTAGAAATTGATTAACGATATGCACATGAAACTCAGAAAATAACTTGTATGTGTTAAGACCGTTAACACGCAAGTCACTGCTCAATACTGAAATGTTTAAGGTTGAAAAACCTAAAATAAAACGGCCAAAGATTTCTCACGATGACACATATCTATGGCATCTTAGACTTGGTCACATTAACCTTGACCGGATAAATAGATTGATAAAGAACGGAGCCTTAAACCAGTTCAAGCTCGGGACTTTACCAGTTTGTGAATCCTGTTTAGAAGGAAAAATGACCAAGAGACCTTTCACTAGAAAAGGTATAAGAGCCAGTCAACCGATAGAGCTAATACATTCGGACGTTTGCGAACCTATGAATGTAAAAGCTCGAGGTGGTTATGAATACGTCGTCACTTTCATTGACGATTATTCAAGATATGAGTATGTCTACCTAATGCATCACAAATCAGATACCTTTGAAAAGTTCAAGGAATATCGTGCTGAGGTTGAGAACCAATTAGGTAAGACCATCAAAACTCTACGATCAGATCATGGAGGGGAATACCTCGACAGAGATTTTGAGGAATTTTTAGTTGAGCATGGGATAGTGTCCTAGCTCACAGCGCCTGGAACACCACAGTAAAATGGTGTTGGAGAAAGGAGAAATCGAACACTGCTAGACATGATAAGTTATATGTTTAGTTATAGCTCACTACCTAGTTAATTCTGGGGATATGCACTACAAACCGCAATGCATATCCTTAATGTAGTTCCATCTAAGTCTGTTCCTAAGACTCCCTTAGAGTTGTGGAATGGTCGTAAAACTAGTTTACAACATTTCCGCATATGGGGGTGTCCAGCACACGTGTTTATTTTGGAAACAAAATTAATGAAGAAATCTTAGCCATGGCCGAATTCCTTGATGTATAAGGAATATGATTTGTTTGTTTTGAAACAAAAATTTAATTAAAATCCTGTCATGGTCGAATTTTATAGGAGGTGGGAGACTAGTCGTTGATTTGTTTTATAAAATAAATTACCCTAAGTATAAAAGAAATTTTTTTTTTCTTTTTAGATCTCTACAATAGAAAACCCTAGCTACCTCCTTCTCTTCTCTATGCTCTCAAAAGTTGAGAAAGATTATTGAAGAACAAGAAAAATATTCTTGGTGTGTGATTAGATCTCTAAAACGTTTAGAGACTTGATTTGTGAACGTAGCCAACACTACCCTCTATTAGTAACGAGATATAGCTCGTAAGATCTTGTAGCATTGGAAATCATTCTCTCCCTCTCTCCAGCAAGTCATGATATTGACGAATAAAATCCCTCACTGCCGCGCGCATCCCTTGCAAAATTAGGGCTCGTTTTTGTTTTGTTTTAATTCGGAATTTGGGAAACACCTTGGGGACCTTTTGGGGCTGAGTTAGGATTTTTTTAAAAAAAAAAAATAGACCTAAACCCTACAGCAGGTCTCGCATATAATGGACTGGTTTGGGTGCAGTTCATGTGTGTAACGGGTGTAAAACAGTCCGCTATTTCACTGCAGTTCAATGGGCTTTTCGGGGACTGTTTCGGGGGTATTCCGGGGCTGAAATCTTGTGCAAAATAGAAGCAAAATTTCAGTATACCCACTGGTTCCATTCGGGCAAAGGAAGGGCAAAGCAGAAAGTTTTTTCAAGGTCGATCCGTGTGCCTAACCGCTTCCGCTGAGCGAGGAAATCGTTTCCTACACATCCCCATGACCACGGCTGCCGAAAGCCTAATTCGTCGTTTCTAGACAATGGCACAATTCCCATAATAGGCTTAGTCTATATTGTAAATGGGCGGTCTTTGTCTTTTACCGATGGAAAGGGACAGAAGTGGCCGAGCTTCACCTAGTAGCATAGGAGAGAGTTTTGTTTTGTACCTTACATCGGTACATAGAATAAGACGCATCTACAAACAAAAATAGGCTTACCGCTAGTGTGGGAGAAATAAGGTATGAAGGATAATTTTTTTTTATCGACCCATGCATTTTATATATTTCATGATTCACATACATACATGTACCATGCTAATTCGTGGTTTTAAAAGCCACCATAGATACTCGTTGGGTTAGGGAATGGGGAAGACTTGTCAAAAGACTGTTAGCAAACATGAGTGAGTCAGATAACGAGGGATCTCGTATGGATCAGCTAGAAACCAATCTCACTAAGGTTACCGAGCAACTGCTAGCTTGGACCACCGCTATGGCCAATATGGTAGTGCCTCGCGCTGGGGGAGACTTTGAGAATGTGAGGCGTGAAGAGCCTCTGAACAAGTTGAGTGATGAGATCCCTAATTTTTATGATGACGTGGCTGAGTATGCCGCGGGAAGGATAGTCGGGTCTCAGGCAGAGTTGCAGAAACTCAAGGATTAGGTAGATTCATTTACCCGCAAGATGAGGGGTAAGTATGAGGATTTGCTAGACTACGAGGCAATGAATTTTGAGGAGTAGCTGTGGCTCAGTTCAAGATGCTCGACATAGCCAAGTTTAACGGGAATAGGGATCCGAGGGTCCATCTTCGGCAGTACGTTTCTGTGATGAGTTCGGTGGGCCTGTCAAAGCATCAGGTTCAGAAGATGTTCGGGATGTCGCTTAAAGGGGCACCTGTGGTGTGGTATCATAGCCTGGAGAGGAAGGTCAATGATGATTGGAGGGCATTGGCGGAGGCCTTTCTGAATCAGTATGTCACATATTTGGAGATCGACTTCGAGAATACCAAACAGAAGCCGGAGGAGAGCTTCAAGGAGTATGTAGATCACTGGAGGATCCAACATCTAAAGATGCAGACTCGGCCCTCGGA
The DNA here is from genome assembly GCA_019454045.1 of Zanthoxylum bungeanum. Classification (NCBI taxonomy): domain Eukaryota; kingdom Viridiplantae; phylum Streptophyta; class Magnoliopsida; order Sapindales; family Rutaceae; genus Zanthoxylum; species Zanthoxylum bungeanum. Next base: position 17,383 of record SKCR01006152.1, on the reverse strand, counting down.
GAAGGATCAGATCAAGATGATCATCAAGGGCACTAAGCCCTCTATTTCCGACAAGCTGAGGAGGATGACCTCTATGATTAGTGATTTTTGACAGTTGAGGGAGACTGTTATGGACATTGAGGAGGAAGAAGCTGAGAATAAGAAGTTTTATAGCCGGAATAGGAGGACCGTTGGGGGACCATCGGGAACCAAGCCCATTTTTACTGAGGTTGCCGCCATCAGAAACAGGCATTTTTCTAACCTAGGCAAGCCTTTGTCTAAAGTGATTGAGATATTGAAGAGACAAGGACTCCTAAAACCCTTAGAAGGTAGACCACTTCCCAACCCTCCACCACCACACCTCAATATGAACCTATATTGCCATTACCACCAGCAAAAAGGCCATGACACTGATAATTGTGCCCGCCTAAGACATGAAATCCAAGACCTCATAGACTCACACAAAATACCCGACCCAGAAAAAGAACAACCTAACACACACAGAAACCCCCTGCCTAACTATCACTCTATCCCACCACCTACCTACATGATTAGCTCTGGCCTACCTGAAAGCATTGTCCTCCAAACCTTTGACCACCAAGCCTTTTTATTGGGATTTGGGATAGCGGTAGTGAGGATGAAATGGAGCAGGGGAAGACTTCTGAAACCTCATTTACATGGAGGGGAATAGGTGAGAAGAGAATACAAATAATATGGAGGTATAAGGCTGGACTCGCAGGTCCAATTAATAAATCAAATTTATTACAATTTCCAAAATTGCCCCACCCGACTAATATCCATCCGATATACATTATTCATGCATCACAACCATGTATTCACACAAGCATGTTATCAATCAATCTAATCAAATTAATTAATCTGATAATTAGTGATCATCCAATGTTCAAACAACGATTTGATTTTGTTCGAGTTAAACTCGTTTTACAAACAAGTACTCAAAGTACGATTTTTCCGAATTAAATTAAATTACATAATTAAATCCAATTTAATATGCATTTAATTATAATTCACTATTTAATTCCAAATTAAATATTACACTTTATTAAATAAACCATTGCTACTTAAATTCCAAATTGAATCGTTACGGGTCTCAAAGCCCGATTAATATCCAATATTAATTTAATTAAAGTCCAATGGGATTTTAATTAATTTCTTCAAGGCGTGGACTTTTGGTCAACTCGGGTCAAACCGAATAACCAAAATTAAATCCGGGAGTTACCCCATAAGCCAAGAAATCAATTTAGGCCCATTAGGCCCAATTAAACTTTAAAGGTGCATTAGTCACATTTGGGCCTTTTGGATGCGGCTTTGGGCCTAATTGGATCCAACCAATTTTGCCTAAACCCAACTTTGTTACAACAAAGCCCAACAAGCCCAATAACAACTTTAAAAGCCCAAATCCAATTTAAGGCCCAATTAATTAAATTACAAAACCCAATTTTTACAATTCAATTAAACTAAAGTGTATAGCATTATTAATTACTCAAATAAATATTTCCAAAACACCAAATTTGTCCAATTAATCATGCTTATCATCAATGAATCATGTCCAACATAATTTGATCAAAATCAAACCCAATTTTCATGCCTATAGTTCTCGGCCAAGGAGGAAAATAATGCCCAAATTAAATTCAATCCAATTGAACCAAATTAAACATTAAAACATATCTCATAATGATTTCTAACTCATCCAATGAATCAATAAATCAAAATCCAAGACAATTTTAGGGTACATATTTTCGGCCAACACAAGCCAAATTGGGGAAATTTGTTCCAAACCAAATTTCTTCAAATTGATCTAATCAATCATCAATTAAACATCAATTAAGCATATTCATCAATCCAATTTCATCAAATAATGCCCAAATTCGTTTTGCCCAATTTTAGCCCTAAAATCAATTTCATGCAATCAATAGCTCTAATACCATTGTTGGATTCCTCTAAGGGTCCCAAGATCAAAGATTAAGCATGAAACAATTGTAAATACAAACATAGGAGGTGCGAAAAACTCACAATTAACGGATTTGATGCATGTGGTGATGAGGCAAAAAAACACACTGCCTCATTTGTCAAGCACGGTAGTGGGCTGAGCAGTGGGTGTACTGCACGGTGATGACTTGTCTTCCTCCTCCAAGAATCGGCCATGGATGTCCTTTGAAGCTCCAAGCTTTTGTTGATTCCATGCTCATGAAAAACACTTCCCTATCACCTTGGTATATCTCCAATGGTGTGCTAGCACCTGTGATGTTCTTTGCCACAAAAAAACATCACTCATCTTCTTGCCATTTTCGGTCAAAAGTAGAAGGAAAAACAGAAGAAATGGTCGTGAAGCCGAGAGAGAAGGAATAACGATTTTAGGCTCCAAAATATGTGAAAATCGTGTACTAGAGAGAGAGAAAATAAAAAAAAGTTGTATTAGGTTTTTTTTATTTCTAAAATAAATAAATCATTTACACTTTTTAATTTCAAAAAGCAAAGCATTAAATGCTTGTCAATCAACTCACATCAACTCACATCAAATGTCACATCACTCAAAGTGACATGTGATTTGACGTTTGATGTGACTAATGATTTGACGCTTGATTTGACTTGCGTGCCGCATTCGAATTCGAAATGCGAATGCGCTCGCAAATAATCTCGGGCTTGGGTTCGGTAATTCCAAATTAACGAACTTTCCGATGCGTCGTAATTAAACGATTACGCCTAGTGAAATCACTATTCACGTCGCTAACGAATTAAAATCTAATTTTAATTCTGCGTCGAAATCTAATTTCGTTTAATATATCAAATATATTAATTTACCAATTAATTCCAAATTAATCGTTCTCTCTCTTAAATTGATATTTTATCCCAGATAAAATATCTCCGCAATTAATCCCAGATTAATTTTCTCTCTCAATAAATTAATCCCGGATTAATTAAAGTGCGAGTCATACGTCATCGGTGAATCTTCATGGAGCGACCCATGAGATCTCCGGATATGTTGGCAGTAAATCGGGTCGTCGGACTATCCGAACACGTAAGTACCTCGTACTATGTTTATATCGATTCACAATATAAGGTTGGCCTCTAGCAAAGCGCCATGCCTACCCAATTCTCCGGAAACGTGCTTACAGGAATAAACGATCTATATCAGGCGTAATATATGTGGTATTGCGTATTTCGATCCAGTATCGGATGATCACGTGCTAGGCCTGGGGCTGGAATTATGTCTGCCCCGTACGAAGCACATGTCGGATGTCTGACAACTAGTCTCTATATATTGTATAACTATGACCTAGTCATATTATCCTGATGACTGCAGTACTTAAGAGAACCAGTACCGTATCCTACATGACCATCATCTCCATATGACTACAGTGACACTTCCATCTTAACATCACACCCAACACACTATGATTCTCAATATACCCAGCATTGGCATACACAGAACCGGTTAATGCCCTGGACGACCTCAACCAAAGTATATTGATTGTCGTATGTATTAGCGGTGCAAGTCTCAGGTTAAGACCAAATACACCTACCCCGATTTCGGACTTCCATAGATACATAGTTATACTACCAATGGAATTCCGAGGGGGTCTAATCTAGAGCGAAGCTGTTTCCCGTACTATCGGTAAAACACAACCTCCTACCGCACTTGCATAAGTATCCAATACTTAAATATATGAGAACTATGCCTATTATGCCCTCACAACGTGCACAAGTGCAATACTAGTCTTTTACGTATTTATTGATGTCATATCTCGATAATACTCTGACTAGGGATATTTAATGATTTATTCTTCGTGGACTGATACTGTCTCATATCATTCTCGGTCCAGGAACAAATCATATGGACCTCTAATCATTTATACATATAGGTGATCTAATCACAAATGATAAGAGTGCAATCTCCTTTGTCACATAGTTAATTTGTACAACAACACTATGATCTGTACAAATAGTGACGCTATGGGTCATAATTTTCCAACAGATAAGACAGAAGTATCACTCCAGTCATAGTGGAGATGATGGTCACGTACGATAAGGAACTAGTTCTCTTATGTACTGTAGTCATCGGGATAAAATGACTAGGTCATGTTTATCCGATATAGAGACTAGTTACCAGAGATCTGATATGTGCTTCGTACGGGGCAGACATAATTCCAGCCCCAGGCCTAGCATGTGACATCTGATACTGGATCATAATACGCAATACTACGTATATTACGCCTGATATAGATCATATATTCATGTAAGGATGTTTCTGGAGAATTGGGTAGGCATGATGTTTTGCTAGAAGCCAACCTTGTCTTGTAAATCGGTACAAATGTAGTACTAGGTACGTACGTGTTCGGATAGTCCGACGATCGAATTTACTACCAACATATCTGAGGATCTCATGAGTCACTTCCCGAAGATTCACTGATGACGTATGACTCGCACTTAATTCATCTGGGATTAATTATAGATAAGAGAGAAAATTAATCTGGGATTAATTACGGAGATATTTTATCTGGGATAAAATATTATTTAAAGAGAGAGAACGATTAATTTGGAATTAATCGATAAAATAATATATTCGATATATTATACGAAATTGGATTTCGACGCGGAATTAAAATTAGATTTTAATTCGGGAGAACGTGTTAATTTAGAATTAATTCTTTAGCGATGTGAATAGTGATTTGGCTTAGCATAATTATATAATTGTGTCGCAATGGAAAATTCGTTAATTTGCAATTAGCGAACCCGAGCCCGGTAGTATTTAGGGGCGCATTCGCATTTCGAATTCGAGTGCGGCCCACAAGTCACTTCAAGCATCAAATCGCTAGTTATATCAAGCGTCAAATCACTTGTCACTTTGAGTGATGTGATGTGTAGTCCTTGTGATGTGAATAATTGATGTAGTTGTTGGATGGCTTAAAGCCTTTGACTTTTGGAAAGCCAATTTTTTGGTAAATGAGTTTTTAAATTCATTAATGTGTATTAGATACACATTTTCCAACTACCAACACACAACAAATCTTCTCTCATTCCTCTAATCTCTCTCTCGCCCAAAGAGGCATTTTCTTCTTCTGTTTTTCTGGTCAAAACCAAGAACACAAGGAAAAGAAAAGTGATGATTTTGTTGCAAAATCAAGAGTGCTAGCACACAATGGAGTCATCCTAAGGTGATAGGGAAACCCACTTGTGAGCTTGGAATCACTTCACCAAGATTGGAGCATCAATGGAGGACCATAGCCATTTTTTTTTTGGGAGCCAAAACTGCTCACTACCGTGAGCTTCCAATGAGGGCAGAAAAGTTTTGTTCTTCGACGCATCACCTCAACCGATCGATGTAAGTATTCCGCAACTTCTTCGAGTATTCACATGTATGTTTCATTGCTTTAAATCGATCATCGGGACCGTAGAACTCAAATATTATGGGGATCTTTTCAAAAGCTGTACAGGAGGGAGGCAGTCACGTTTTGGGAATCATCCCAAAACCCTTTGGCGGAGGTAAATCTTATTGGACCATCAAACATGGAAGAGCTAATTATGCCAGGTATGTCTGAACGACTAGTAGAAATGATTAACCGTGCTGATGCTTTTATTGCTTTGCCTGGTGGCTTGGGTACATTGGAGAAAATTTTTACAATATTATATTGGGCAAACTTGAACATACACCAGAAACCGCTTGGATTGTACAACGTTGAAGGATTTCATTATTTTCTTTGTGTGTTTCTTGATGATGCTTGGAGAAATGGGTTCGTGACAAAACCTATGAAAGAACTCATCTTTACTGCCAGAACTGCTCCAGATCTAATTGACCAACTCTTAGCCTATGAACCATAAATTAACCCTATCATTTCAAAGATAAATTGGTCTGATGATGATCGTGGTAAGAGGCATCAGATAAATCTGGATCTTAACCTGTAATTTTTCACTTAGATGTAGAATTTCAGCTAACCAGGTACGGTTTTCTAAAATCTTCTTCTATTGTTTAAGACATTGGGGACAATGTCTCATTTAGGTTTAGGGGAAGGGAATAGTTAATTTGTATCTGGTTTTTATTGTTTTATTTTTAGTCAATTTTTTTTGAAAAATACAAAAAAAAATTGAAATTTTTTCAAAAATTACAAAAATATTTTTCGTTTTTGTGTTTTTATTTTGACTAAAAAGGTGAAATTGGTAAGAGATAGCTGAGTAAGGAGTTTCCACTCCTGAGACGTGCCTAAAACCTATTTCAGAACAAGTCAATTTTTGCTTATTTCCTTTTGAATTATTTAATTTTTAAATTCTCCATAAAATTGACTAAAATGGATCTTCATATGCTCAGTTGGTAGATATTATCAACATGCATGGTAACATACGGATATAAGCTGTAATTGAAAATTTTTTAATATTCAGTGCTTTAGTTTAATTATAGGAAACATCTCAAAAAGCAATGGAGTAAAAAAAAAACGTCTGAGATCCCAGTTATTAAGTCTGCAAGGGTGTTTTAACACCAAGTGCCCTAAAGCCAACTGGTTTGGGAGTCACTGACCCAAAGCTCGCTACATGGATCAAGGATGTTGGAAAAATATATATATCTGAAGTCTGAGTAATTAAGTCCATAGGGGTGTTTTAACACCTGGTGCCCTAAAGCCAACTAGTTTGGGAGCCACCGACCCAACACTCGCTACATAGATGGAAGATATTGTATATAAATAAAAAAAATCAAAAATCAAAGAAAAGAATCAGAAAAGCAGAAAAATTATTCCATTGCTACAAAAAGGTGTGAATTCTGATAAAACTTTAGGACAAAAATATTAATCTCTTATCAACTGCACTTGTGACTGTCGTGGGCAAAAATGAGTTGATTAATATTTTTTCGGCTGTGTATATGGAGAATGGTGAATATAATCAGAGAATTTACTTATTCAGTAATTTAGAAAGAAAGAAAATAACTAGTAACTTGGAGTAGAAGTTTCACCTGATTAGTCACTAACTTCTTTATTCTCTTTTCTCTTGTCTTTTTTCTTTTGTGTGCATTAGTTTTATTATCTTTTTACTTTTGTAAAACATTTGTGGGTATCGTTGATGTAAGCTCTCACGAGACTATAACTCGTCGACTATGGACACCTAAGGGTTTAAAGGCTTGTTGCATATGTTAAATGCAATCGTGGTCCCTATGAAAATGGCTTAGTTTAATTTTAATTGTTTCTTGTATTTTAATTTGTTGTTTTGCTCAAGGACTAGCAAAATGTTAGGTTTGGGGGTGTGATGAGCGGAAAAAATATCAATATTTACCGCCCCTTTTACTTAATATTTTGTTTAGTTTCTCGGGTTTGATGAACGTTTTGATGTGTTTTAGTTTATTTTGCAGATAAAATAATATTGGGACACAATGAAATCATTTAGGAATAAATGTGGGTCAAATAAGGGCAAAAATTGGACTTGACATATTAATTTTGGAGATTGGAAACTTGAAATGGCGTTTTAACGAAGTGCAGTTTTGGAAATTCCAATTTTGCGCATCTGTCTTATTTTGGGCATAACGTTTTACTCCGATATCGGATTGAGCTGATTCAAGTTCCAGATTAAAGAAGACTCAAATATCTATAACTTTAAAACACAAAATAATTTTGAGTTCTGAATATTTCATGTCTGAAAGTGATGAACCATCCAGAAGTGTGTTGTGTGTAATTATTAAAGTCATTTTCAAAGCAAAAAATAAATTAATAATAAAAATTATCAAATCACCACCAAACATGATAAGCAATTAGTGGAACAATTAATAATGGATTTGGTGGAGAAATTAGTGGAGCAATTAATAATGGATTTGGTGGATAATTTGATGGAGGTAAAATTTTGCATATAAATACCAAGCCATTTCATTTGTAAATTCATACTTTCTTCTAAGGAATTCCTTAAGAATACTAAGAAGATTGTATCTTGTTTGTTTATTTACAACTTTCAGTAATTAATTTCCGCTTTCGCACTTTCCTTTCTTTACTTTTCAGTATTTACTTTCCGCAATTTACTTTTACGCACAATACTTTTCTTTATTTAATTTTCAGTTTTTACTTTTCAGTAATGAGAAGGTAACTCCCCTTTGCTAGGGTAAAAGGTAAAACTTTTATTACTAATATTTAGATTAATCTCCCTTAATTATAATATATAAACTAGTTAAAACCTGACTTAACGAGGATACTGCCATATTGGTCGGTTGGTAATTATTTAAATTGGTTTTAACCTGACTAAACTGGATACCGCATGATTGGTCGGTTGGTAATTAATTATTAATTTGACTTAATCTGGATACCGCCTATATGGCTGGTTGGTAATTATCATGCAAAGTTAATATGTTATATTAAGGGAGATATCTAAAATATAAGTAATAAAAGTGGATCATTTTACCTCAGCACTTTCTTTTATTATACTTTTACTTTATTTACTTTTCAGCATTTACTTTCAGCATTTACTTTTCAGCAATTTACTTTCAGCATTTACTTTTCAGCATTTAATTTTCAGTATTTAATTTCAGCATTTACTTTCCGTCATTTACTTTTTAGCAATTTACTTTTCAACATTTTACTTTATGTCATTTAATTTATTTAAGTTCTTACTACCCGTAATATATGTCGTAACTAAGCCAGTTATCTGGGGTTGTGATGAAATCCAATATCACTGGTTTATAAGGGGTTAAATTACAGTTTGGGTAATATAAAAGTTTATTTATTGAGCCTTAATCATAATGCTCTTTATTAACTGGCCATTAATAAAATTGAACTGGTAAACTTAAAATGAACCTTGAAAAGGGATTTTAGGTTTAAGACCTTAGACTTAATAGCCCACGATCTTCCTTGAGGATAGATAACCCTTTAATAGATTTCCTTACAGGATAGGAATATACCTGTCGGGCGGGGGTAGCCATAATTGGAACTTAATCTTAATAAATTCAGATAACTTGGTTAATATAGGAATATGATTAATTGGGTTATACTGGGTATTTGTATTTGACCATCGGAAGAGGCTTTTACATAATTTCATGTTCCAGGTTAATAAACCAATATATTACACATATATAAAATAACCACTTCATCTTTTAAAAAGATATTGAAAGGATTCACAACCCTGGATAGTTTTATAAATTTGAATTTTCTTCAATCTACTTTCAAGCAATTTTATTTACTTGTTTTAAATTTAAAGTCACCACCAAATCAAACAATCAATCCATTAGATACTTGTAAACATTTAACTTCATAAATTGATAACAAAAGGTCTTAAGTCCTCGTGGGATCGATACTTTTTATACTACATGAACGATACGTGCGCTTGCGTTATACGCGTGTGATTACGCACCGGTCAGCGTCACATCCCCAAACTCTTAGATAACTAAGACTAAGACGTTTCCCAGACCATAACTCATATGGTGTTTGAATAACAGTCTTGGAAGGAACTTGGTTTAATAGTAGTGTTGCAGTTTCTAAAGCAAGACCCTAAAATGAAATAGGTAGATCCATGCCTAGCATCATTGATCGGACCATATCTCATAATGTCAGTTTTCTCCTTTCGGAGACCCCATTATATTGTGGAGTTCCCGAAGGAGTCCATTGGGAAACAATGCCATTTTCTCTCAAGTAATCTTGAAATTCGTTGGTTAAGTATTCACCACCTCGGTTAGACCTTAGTGACTTAATACTTTTTTTAAGTTATTTTTCTACTTCAGCTCTGAAGTCTTTGAATTTCTCAAAGGCTTCAGATTTGTATCGTATAAGGTACACATACCCATATTAATGTCTCCGCTGCACGCTGTCTTTACCTTTGAAGGGTAATTTGTCATTTTACCAAGTAAATAAGACTCACAAGTTCCATAAGGTTCATATTTATATATATTAGAGGTTGAACACTCTTTGTTAGTTTGTAAGACATAGATACCATTATTCAAAATACCATCTCCATATTTTATTTCATTGAAATAAATAGAATATTCATTACAACTTATTAGGCATGAAAAACCTTTATTGCATAAAGAAGAAATTGAAATGATGTTCTTTACTAGAGAAGGTTCATAAACACAATCTTCTAAGTCTAAAACTAAACCATTCAGAAAAACTAATGAATAAGTCCCCACGCACAATGCAGCCAGTTTTGCTCCATTACCCATGCGTAAGTCAACCTCCCCATGACGGAGTCTCCTACTATTTCTAAGGCCCTGTACATTATTACACAAGTGAGTCTGACAACCGGTGTCAAGCACCCAAGTAGAAGGTTCAGAGTTTTGAGAGTATAGTTCAATCAAATACAACATTCATGAAGCATTAGGCTTCTTGGCCTCTTTGGCTTCCCTACCTTCCTTGGCTTTCAAGGATCTGCTGTCTTTCTTCCAATGACCCTTCTTTCTACAAAAGAAATATTTCCCCTTTCCATTTTTTTCTTCTCCAGCTTACCATTGGGCTTTAGGTGATCTGGAGCCTTGGCCTTGCCCTTATTTTTCTTTGGGCCCTGTGGCTTTAGGTCTGTACCCGTAAGCATGACGGAGGTTTTAAGCTCCGGTTTCAAGTCATTCTCTGCTTGCTTTATCAGATTGTGCAATTCTGCTAAAGTAGTTTCTTTATTAGACAGATGAAACTGCATAATAAAGTTAGAGAAGTATTTTGGTATGGACTGAAGAATTTGATCGTGAGCTATCTCATGATCCAAGATGAACCCGAGGTTGGCCAATTTTTCAATGTGGTCAATCATCTTAAGCACATGTCCACTAACAGATCCTTTCTCATACCTTGTTTGGAATAAGGCACATGACACTTGGAATCTCACGGTATGAACGGAAGTTGCATACAACTCCTTCAAGTGAAAGATGATGGTTTAAGCATCAATATCTTCGTGAGCTTTCTGAAGTTCGTCCGACATAGAGCCAAGCATTATGCAAACTGCTTGCTCATCATCATCGACGTGTTTCTTCCAAGCATCAAATGTATCTTGGTCAGCATCTTCTGCGGGTTCAGGGGGAAATGGTATTTCAAGAACATAGAAAATATTTTCTTATCGTAAGACAATTTAAAGGTTTCTAAACCATTCATTTTTGTTTTCCCCTTTGAGCTTATGCTCATCAAGGATGGAACAAAGTGATACTCTATTTTCCATTTGAATGTTTGTGAAATATTTTAACCTAACTGTTAAGAGATAATGTTAAAATTAGGAATATGTTTTCATTATTGTTTCATAATAACATAGGCTTTTAATATTATGAAGTTGCTCCCACTAAATTGTTTTAAAATTTTAAGCAAATCGCATCAACCCTAATATGATGGATTTCTTGTGGGCAAGGATCCCATTATCATCATTTCATAACTCCGACTAGGGCCGATCGTTATAAAATACGATAATTAGGTAGGTTCCCAACCAATTTATGATATAAATCACAATTCCTTGATCATTGGGTTGGGCAATCAAACATGCCATAGCTTATGCTAGTCCTTGTGGACACCCAATTTTTACCACTAAGTTATAAGACCACGCCTAAGGGTAGCTACGTCTTATGACTCATAAAAGTCAAACCATTGTCAATAGTACGATTCAGGGACAATTTGGTATTGGTCAGTCTGGTAACGCCTAGTCTTGCCAATACGGTTTAAGACCTTTGGGTCTATACTTTACAATAAGAGGCAAATTTTAGACTTAAATTATTATTGAGGATTTTAGCAAGTTTAAGTGAATAATTGTCAAATGGATTCCTCCATTGAAAATTCCATAGAGGGAGGGTAGAGCGAACTCTTTTAAATACCATTACCTCTTAGGCTCTTATTACCTTGGTGACAGGAATAAACAATAGATCCTCCAAATTAGTCCAACATTTTAAATATGCTTTAAGGTAAGCCTTGAGTAAATGATTATCTAGATGTCTTCACAGCTTTTCCTTTTGGCTATAAAAATGTAGTCAATGAAGGAAGACACCAAATAATTATCTAACTCTAGTAATAACTTTGGTTAAATTAACTTTAGTTTGGAAATTTTTATTAACCCCTTGGTCCCAAAAAATAAAAACTCTACAACATGTATACACAAAATATGAAAACATAAATTACAAAAAATTACATGGGTTGCCTCCCTGCCAGCACTAAATTTTTTGTCTTCATCCAGAAATGACTGAAATCCATTTTTCACGGAGGTTTCTGCATGGTTTTGGATGCCCGATTAAAGTCAACCCCATGATCATTGCTTTTGAAGTGTTTCTTCCAAAGGTAAAATGGAAAAATGAATTTTGTCACATTCAATGCTTGTGCAATATTCTTAATCTTTGTCGCTTCAGTAGTTCCTGAAAAGAAAGAAAGAAAATCAGGAGGTCTCATATGCTGCTTGACTTTGAATAGGAGTTCCATTATGTCAAGCGTCTTGGCGATGTCTTTGATTTATACTCCCCAAAACAATGATGTTTCTCCTAAATGCAAGAGAACTTCAATATAGTATGTCATTTGCTGCTCCATTTGTGCAACTTCCTCCATTTTTTCTTAAGAGATATTGTAGGAGTGAAGCAGCGTTTACCGCTACGCCTATGATATTTAGCAACCACGACACTGTTGGGCTCGCAGCCCATAGAGAGTACAGATTAGCCTGCGGGGGACTAAATCGGAGAATAAATGAGTCGCCACCCAGCGTGAACTGGGAAAGGTTTAAGGCTGCACTCACCCCTCGCAAGGGAAGACCTCAAACCGTTGGGTTCAGCATGGTCTCATACTTATGCCAGTATAATGGACGGGTTCACACAATGGTATAGCCAAGTCTTTTGTAGTTCATGCAAGGTAATTCAAATAAACACAAATGTTCACACCCATGAAAATTAATAATCACAATAACATAGTTCCAAAGGCATATTAAATTAAGAAATACGAGATGCGATAACGGAAATTATTATAAACAATCAAAAATTAGAAAAGAAGAATGCAATGTAAATAATTAATCACGCACGCATAATGGAAAATGAGATTGTCAGTGTGTGCACGTTTATGTAGCATTCTTAAACGCGTTCGAACAAAGTGTTATAGAGAGTTCACGTTCGAGAATGTGTTCGAATGGAGTGTTCCAGAGAGTTTATGTTTGTGTTATGTTTAGGACGCGTTCGAACGTTCTAAGGCAGAAGGCTTGCATTTGAGTTACGTTCAAGTACGCTTTCGAATATTCTTACGAAAATCCAAATTTTTGCCTTTGCATTCGTCAGACGTTCGAATGCTCTTACTTATTTTTCATGCACATACCATATTTTCCAGAAAATTTCTTATCAAAACACGCTTATATGAGTATTTCCCGTGTGGCACGTGGAGTTGTATCCTAAGTATAGACCGCACTACCGTCGATTCAGATTCGACTATGAAATTTATGTTTGGGTTCCATCTGATATATCTTAAGGGATAATAACGTACATAATTATCAATGCAATGTGTAGGGAGTGAGGCGATGCTGTCCAGGCTCGCAGCCCGTAGAGAGTACAGAGTAGCCCACTGGGGACTAAACCGGAGAATAAAGGAGTCGCCACCCAGTGTGAACTGGGAAATGATTTAAGGTCGTACTCACCCCTCGCAAGGGAAGACCTCAAACCGTTGAGTTTGGAATGGTCCCTTACTTATGCCAGTATAGTGAACGAGTTTACACAATGATATAACTAAGTCTTATATAGCACATGCAAAATATCTCGAATAACACACAAGTTTGCACACCCATAAACATAAATATAAATGAAAGCTAATGAATATTTCCATAAGCACATTAAACGAGGAAGTATGATAATGTATAAAATGTAAAGAAAGAGTATGTCCATTATGTACGTTCGTGTAGCATTCATAAACACGTTCAAACAGAGTGAGGCAGAATGTAAACATTCGAGTAGAGTTCGGAAACGCGATCGAACGTGATTACAAAAATGGCATCTATAATAACATAAATACATGTGTGAATATATCCCAAGTACAGACCGCACTACTGTCTATTCGGATTCAGCTACGAAATTTATATATGGGTTTCCATTCGATATACCGCAAGAGGCAACGCTTAATCATTGACACAATGCAATCATGAAAGTAAACGTGAAGTGATGCGGCAAGACATGAGCATGAATAAGAGTGGAATCATAAAACGAGATGAAGATATAAAAAGACAACTGGCGAAACTGGAAACAGAAGAATAAATGAAGATAAATAATAGAATGAATGAAAAGCGATAAATTAAAATAGCTATAAAATGCATATAACTAAATAAAAAATAAATAACATGAAGTAAAAAAGACTTGGCCATTTTTAGTATAGGACTTCGTATGCCCAGCTGGACGTGTTTCACGTCTAGCTAAGCATGCCATGTCTGGAATAACAAAATAACTATAATGCATGAATAACATAAGAAAAAGGAAAAGAGATGCTATTAAAAGACTTGGCCGATTTTAGTGTGGGATCTCGCATGCTCGGCTGGACGTATTTCACGTCAAGCTAAGCATGCATCATCCAGAAGTGGTATGTGGAGTTGTATCCAAAGTAAAGAACATACTACCGTCCATTCGGATTCGGTTACGAAATTTATGTATGGGTTTCCATCTGATATACCACGAGGGGTGACCTTTAATCCAATGTAAGTAGTCATGAAATTGGATATGAAATAATATAGCTTAACATTAACAAAAGTAAAAGTGAGAAGATAAAATAATGATAAATGTGAGTAAGTAAATAGAAAAGATAAATAACAACAATAAATAAAAAAAGTAAATGTGGAACAATAAGTAAATATAAATAATGACAGTAAATAAACATAAAAAGAGATGAATAACAAAAATACTAGAGAAAGTAAATGTGACCAAAAGACTTGGTCATCTTGGATGTAGGATCTCGCATACCCGGTTGGATATTTTACGTCAAACCAGGCTTGCCGTGTCCAGAACAAAATAAATATGGTAAAGGGTGCCCTCAGATCTTACCTTTTAAGTCGCTTCTTGGGAGTGTGTTGGGACGTCACCATAAAGATCAAAGCTTCACTATTTTTCTGGTTTGATGGTTCACTATTTCTGCTAAATGTTTCACTATTTTGGGCTGCTATTTCTTCTGTTTTTAGCTTTTATTTTTAATGGTTATTTTTGGTGTTATAAGTGAGTGTTTTGGGGGCAGTTTTATTCAATGTTTTGTTCGGTAAGGGTGCTGTTTTATGGCTTAGTTTTTTTTCACTGTTTTGTTGGTTATTGCTCTCGATATGGCTGCTGTTTATATGGCATGTGTGTGATTTGGTGGGCAACGTGATGTATGTTTGATTGTTTGAGGTTGGTTTGTTTGTTTGTATTTTTGTTTGTTTTTTCTGTGATTAAAGGCCTTTATGGTTGTTGTTTTGGTCAGTCAGTGGGGCAGATTTTCGGTACTATTTTTGGTTATTTTTACTAATGTCTGTTTCTATTGGTTTTTTATTTGGTGTTTTCTTGTTGATTAATCGTTCACGGCTTGGGTGGCTTTTTGTTGATTTGTATTTGTCAGTTTTTTAAGGGATTTTTTGTGTTGTTTGAGTGGAGATTGAAGGGGATTTTATGGGTGTAAAGGTTCACGACTTGGTGTTTGTTTTCACGTGGAGGGCTGCATGATGTTTGGCGTAAGTTTCACGTATCTGGGTTGAGCGAAGAGAGAGAGGGGAGTTAGGGAGAAGAGAGAAGAGAGGGGATGGGAGCTAGAGTTCTTATTGATTTTTCGAAAGTATATGAAAAAGAGAGTGTTACTGCCGTGTAGGTTAAACAAAGAGAGTGAAGAGAGAAGAGAAAATGAGAAATGAGAGCTTTTGATTTGTTACCGTGTGTGAAAATGAGAGAGAAAGCTCGAGCTTTATATTTGTGGACGTGTGTGAAAATGATAGAGAAGAGAGGATATAGAAGAGAAATGTTGTGTGAGTGTATTAGGGTTTCTTAGTGGTTCTGTCGTGTGTGTGAGAGGAAGAGAGATGAGAGAAGAGAGAAGAGAGAGAATGAAAAGTGAGGGAAGAAGAATACCTTAGGGTTTGGTTAGGTTATCCTTTTATAATTGCATGCTAGGGTTTCTCATTGTTTGTGTTTTTCTAGGTTTTTATTTTTATTTTGTGTGTGTGCCGCCCATCCCCCTTATGGTCAAGATTCTCCTTCCAAATTTCAGGGATTCAATCTTGGCTAATTTGGAAGGTGATTTTGGTGGATTTGGCGAGGGCTTGAGCATGTGCGCCTTGTAAGTTTCATGGGCTTTGGATGGGTTGTATGTCTTTGTGTGTTGTGGGTGTGCATGACATGGATAAATGGGCTTTCATGGGTTGCGGGGGTTTGGGTCAAGGCTAAGGTTTAAAACAGAAATTGACTAAGCGAACCTGAGGCTAAACAAGTGAGTTTAAATTTGATGAGGTATTAAGTTTTTTTGAATTTTCCCTTCTGACATCCGTTTCCCGCGACTTCTGTGACTTAGCAGGTAGTGCCTCTGTATGAGGCTCATCATTGGTCTTTATGCAAAAATGCAGTGCCTACACAATGTAAAAAGACATAAAAAATAGACGTGAAATAATATAACCATGCATATACGTATAATCACCAACATGAACAAACATAAATGAAATAAAAGTGAAATAACAAAATAACAATGAAAGTGAATAAATAGATAAAAAAAAAAAGATAAATAATGAAATGCTAAAGAAAGAAAAAATGTTACCATAAATTTGGCTGTCTTTGATGTAGGACTTAGCATACCAGGCTGTACGTATTTCACATCCAGCTAGGCATGCAACGTCCGGAACTATAAAAATAGATGTGGTTAGGGTGCCCTCAGGTCTTACCTTTTAAGTTGTTTTCTCGGAAGTGCGTTAGGCCGTCGCCGGAAGTATTGCTGGTTTACTATTTCTGGTTTGCTGTTTCTGGTTGCTGGTTGCTATTTTCTGGTTGCTATTTTGTTGTTTTCTTGTTTCTCTTATTGTTTCAAGATTTCTATGATCCTAACATTTTTTGTGTTGTTCACGCCCAAGAGTCCTCCCCCTTGATGACGATTTGGTCCCCTTTTATAATAATTTGAAGAGATCTCCAAATAAGGAAACAAATCATGGAAATTTGGCATATATATTATCAATTTATTTTGGGAATAAAATCTCATGAATTTAGTGATGAGGAGATCTCAAATCTTATTAAATCTGTAATGATGGGACTTCAAATCTTGTTAAATTAGAAAGTGGTGATGAGAGGATTTTCATGGATTGCATAGGGTTTTGGGCGTGCATGGTGGGTCATGGACCGTATGGATTGGCATGGGCTACATGTGTCGATTCTCTATGGGCTGCATGTAAGGTCTGATGATAAGGTTTGAATAGTGAGTTTGAATCCATAACTTTTCAGGTAGTGCCTCCATACGAGGCTCATCATCGGGCTCATGCAAAAATACAGTGCCTATAGTCACCCCCACTTTGATGG
>SKCR01006151.1:0-25383 GCA_019454045.1 Zanthoxylum bungeanum | reverse complement strand
TTACGCATCGCGACTCTCATAAAACAGAACCGAGGAAGTGAGCTTCATTTACTTCCGCGTCGCGATGCTAACTCTTGGAGTCACGCCGCTCACACGAATTGAACTGGAAAATAAAGCAATTTTCTACTCCGTATCGCGATGCCTGGTGTGCGCATCGTTACTCTAGGTTGATTTCAGGATCCAACATCAATCCCATAATTCCATTATCAAAACTTACCACCACAACTTAGAAACTCAAGCACAATATATAAATCATCATCAACATACCCTTCTAACATTTCTCCACATCCAATCTTAATAAACCTTAACTTAACTCATTATTTAGGATTTCCTATAAGCATTAACTTTTTAACACAATAATCATATAAACTACATCAATCATTAAAAACACTTCAAAACTTGGGTCAAATTTAATCT
The DNA here is from genome assembly GCA_019454045.1 of Zanthoxylum bungeanum. NCBI lineage: Eukaryota > Viridiplantae > Streptophyta > Magnoliopsida > Sapindales > Rutaceae > Zanthoxylum > Zanthoxylum bungeanum. The sequence goes on along the minus strand of SKCR01006151.1, from coordinate 24,966 downwards.
TACCTTAAATCAAATTTCTTCTCCATTAGAGTCCACAAGCTTTCTTTTCTCCGTTATAAACTTGGTTTGTGTTGGATTTCCTCCATTCTTCTTCAATATTTCTTATCAAATTGTAAATCTCTCACTCTCTTCTTTCCTTAAAATTTTCGAACATCCTAGGAATTTTAGAACTAGATGGATTTTAATTCTAGTTTGATTTATTTTGCTATCTCTAGAGAAATCTAGGGACTTTGGAAGATATTTGAACTTATTGGGCCATCTGAGCTATTGGGCTAAAAGATAAATGTAATGGGCTTTTGAAGTTAGGCTCATCACCTTAATCTAGGCCATTCCCAAATTCTACTGTAGTAGCTACGCAAATCTCAATTTTTGACCCATTTCTGATTCGATTTTGGAAAAGTATCTAACGCAGAAGTTGTAGGTCTCAGTTTTAGCCTTCGATAATATAAAGTTCATAAAAAGAAGAGATCGTATAAAAAGGTTATGGCCCAAATATCATGGGCTTTCCGGATCAAATCTTAGAATAAATTCCATATTAGAATTGTGAGGAATTTATCGAATGTCCAAAAATTAATTCACGAGCACATACATGCTTGAACATGATTTACATCATGTATTATGTCATTCATGACTTAGTAGTCGTCGATGTAACTAGGGTGTTACATTGTCACATAAAAAATATACATTTACTGTCTTGTAGTTAGTAAAACCGTACATTTCTAAAATTTTATCTATGTACGTGGATTGCGAAAGCCCTATAAGCTTCCTTACTATATCCCGGTAGAGCCTTATACCCAATATATAGGAAGCTTCACCTATGTCTTTCATGGGGAAGTTCTTGAAAAGGTAGACTTTCACACTTTAAACCAATCCTATATCATTTGAAATGATAAGGATATTGTCTACATATAAAACAAGGAATACTATCATGCTCTCACTAACTTTCTTATAAACACACGGTTCTTCTTCATTCTTGATGAATCCAGATAATCTAATTATCTCTTCAAAATGACGATTCCAACTTCGGGATGCCTGTTTAAGTCCATAAATAAACTTCTTGAGCTTACAAATCAAGTTTGAATTCTCACTGGAAACAAAACCCTATAGTTATTTCATATAGATATCCTCCTAGAGGAATCCATTTAGGAAAGCGATTTTCACATCCATATGCCATATCTCATAAACGTGATATATAACAATGGCTAAAAGAATCCTGATGGATTTTAGCATGGCTACTAGTGAAAAAGTTTCCTCATAGTCAATTCCAGGACGTTGAGTGTAACATTTCGCTACTAGTCTGGCCTTAAAGGTTTCATATTTCCATCAGGCCCTCGTTTTCTTTTATAAACCTATTTATGACTAATAGGTTTAACTCCTTCAGGAAGTTCAACCAAGTCCCAGACTTGATTGTCATTCATAGAATCCATTTCGTATTTCATGGCTTCCTGCCATTTTCCTGAATCGATATCAAATATCGCCTATTTATATGTAGTCTGATCTGTTTCCTCCAAGAAGAGAACATCAAGACTGAAATCAGACGTTAAAAATAGTATTTTAGGAGGACTTGATATTTTATTCGACTTACGTAGAATCTATATTGTAGATCCTTCACCTAGTTGGATTTATTTTTCTATCTCAGGTTTCTTAATGTTAGGATCAAACTCATCAAGTTCAATCTTTCTACAATTCCCACTTTCTCTCAAAAATTCATTTTCAAGAAAAGTGACAAAATAAGCAACAAAAACATTTCATTGCTCGGAATTGTAGAATTCATATCCCAAAGAAATTTCAAGATATCCAACGAACTTATACTTATACCCATTGGGTGCTAGGTTATCCTACTGTGCAACTTTAACATATGCAGGACAACCCCAAATCTTTAAATATCTAAGACTTGGGTTTATAACGTACCATATCTGATATGGCTCATAGAAATAACTTTCGATGGAACTCTGTTAAGTATATGACAGCAGTAAGTAAAGGGTAATCCCAAAGGTAATATGAAAGATCTGTATAGCTCATCATAGATCGCACCATGTCCAATAAAGTATGATTTCTCCGCTCAGACACACCATTGTGTTGAGGAGTTCTCGGTGGGCTATATTAGGTGAGAATCCTTTTCTCCCTCAAATAACTTCTAAATTCGTCGCTAATTAATTCACCACCTCGTTTTGATTGAAGGAATTTGATGAATTTCCTGATTTGTTTTCTACCTTATTTTTCTATCTCGTTTCTGATTTATGCCTTATCAAACAGACATAACCAAATCTTGACTTTTCTTTAGTGAAAGTCACGAAGTATGTTGAGCCATCATGAGCGGCAAGATTTAATAGACCACTCACATCACTGTGTACTAGTTCCAATAAATCTTCAGCACAGTGTCCAACACCAAGAAATGAGGCATTTTCATTTTCCCTTAGATGAATGACTCACAAATCAGATAAGAATCTAAGATAAGATCTTCAATCAAACCATCATTGACCAATTTTGATAGACATTTAACACATATGTGGCCCAATATCATATGCCATAAATCAGTATTATTTAATTTAGATCATTTACTTATATTTTCCTCTATATTAAAAACATCTCGATATGTTTCCAAAACATAATATGTTAGGGTTGGTGCTCAGAGAGCCAATTTTCTTATGTATTTCCCTGAAAATACTTATGTAAATATTTTATTATGAATAAAATAAACAGTTTCAATTATATAACATATCTTAACATATGGTCAAGACATAATTGACCTTAGAATGATTAGTTATGATACAGTTGCAAAAGCGTCGCAATTGATATTGAGTTGTATCATAACAATATCATTTCTTTAACAGTTTTTGGTCAAGGTTTACATTATTTGGTTGGTAAGTAAACTCGTTGAGACCGATACATATCGTATATTGGAATCTAGGATTCCAATGGTTGATTCTCGATGAACCATGGGTCTTTGAGACTCGTATAGACATGTTGGTGTTTATATCGGATAAATACTGAACGACTCACTAAAGATTCTTAATAGATACTACACTTACATCAATAGAAACGTTGATGTGATTATATTGATTCTTTGACTTGAAATATCACTGTGGATATATATGAGATATCCTCCACACATTGATGGTAGTCACGTCACCGACCTTCTTAAGGTCAGACCTCCGCCTGTCCATTGGGTGTGGACTGATCCTAAGGATATCCTGTGTGTGTCAAGATAAAATCCGTCATCTCTGTGTATAGAGCATAGGTATTGAATATGGAATTAGCAATATGTTAAATCTATGGCCCGTTGGTACACTGTAGAAGCGAGTTCTAAGTGTTATTAAGAGATTGCTAATAGAAACATCACCGTGATTATATCTATAGAGATTTGACGTTTATTTCTATATCTCTTTAACAATCCGAATACCTGTGACAGATGGATCATACGTATGCAATGACATCGACCTGTATGGTTCAGTGAGTTTATCTATATTCGTCATAGTTTACGGGTGGGTAGACTATGGACACGAAATTAGATTTCGTGATGGATATGCCTGAACCTAGAGAGTCTCACTAAAGAAATATACTTGTAGAGCACTAGGGCAACTTTTTTGAATAATATTGATGATTTATAAATCGTTTAACGGTTAAATGAAAGATACATGCTTTATGGGTCGATCCATCATTTCCTAATTAATGTGTATTTGTATTTAATATATGATATTATTAAATACACATTAGCTAATTGTCAAATTAAGATATTTGACATATTTCATTAATAAATGTATTTGGATTATTTAAAGTAAATATAATACATATATTTGAGATATTTATATTTAATTAATTAATTAATTATTTAATTATTAAATAATTAAAATAGAAATATCTTACATTATAATAAAGTTAGGATATGATTATTTAGTGTAAAATGTTGACTTTTTATTAAATGAAAATGTTATCAAATTGTATTTTGCTACTTTAATTTGTTAAATGAAAGCAAAATATATTTTATTCATTTTCTCTCCTTTCGGCGATTAACCATAGGATATATAAAGTGTTATTTTTTCCATTTGCTTCAAACAAGTTCAAGCCTAAAAAAATATAACAAAATAAGGTTGAGAGAAAAAAAGAGAGGAAACAAGAAGAAAATCAGGTTACTTGGATTTAAGTAAGTATTTCCAACTACCTATTAGAGGTAAATTTGTTCATTTTATTCTTGGCTACAACATGTGTAGTTCTTAAGTTTTTATACTCTTTCTTGTTTGTGTTTTTGATGGTTGGAAGCATGGATGATGGGTGTTTGCATGTATGTTGTTCAAAGAAAGCTTGTAAGGAGTTAATAAGCATTTTTTGGGTCATTTGGTGATCATGTTTCCATTCTAGAGTTGTTAGTCCACTCATTGATGACCTATAATTGTTCTAGAGTTATTTCAAAGTGGTGAGACTTGATTAAAGTATTGGATTTGTTTAATTTGGTGTAATTTGATTAATTTGTAAAATTAGGGTTTATACCCTTTCCAAATTTGGGGATGTTCATATACGTGTTGTGTAATGATGTATATATGATGCATTTTTAATTTGGTGTTGATTGGATATCATCTAATGTTGTTTTGAACAAGATTGGACCAATATGTAAAAATTGAAAAATTATGGGAGCTCTCGGTAATTTTGGATTTTTGTGTGTTTTGAGTTGAGTTTTGTATTTTGATGTATTGGACATGTATAAATCATTTTGGGAGTGATTTGAAATCACTTTGTATTTGACAAATTATGACTAAAATGATTAAAATGTAAAAGTTTGGGGTCTCACAGTAATTAAGTCAAAATCTTATTTTTGGGTAAAAACTTCAGTTTTTAAGTATTGAGTAATTAGAATGAATAAGTTTAATTTAATTGCCCAATAAAAATTATTGAAATCAGAAAATTTTGATTTTCCACGTTCCGCTGCGTTACCCGGATTTGCCCCATAAAATCCCTATATAATGACCGTTAGATAAAGAACATTCACATATCAAATAGTTGTCTTTATCATATAAACATAAAGTACTATCTTTAATGTTTAGTTTATATCCATCTTTATCCAATATCGATAATGATACTATTTGTCTGATAAGAGTGAATACATAATAACAGCCATTTAAAAATAATTCACATCCATTAGGGATATCTAGAACAACCGTTTGTATGATCTTGACATCAAATGTCTCGCCATTTCTAACTCTAAGCTGGATCTACCCTTCTCGGCCTTCTTTTAACCATCATGACCTGCATGGAGTTACAAAAATGAGTGGGAATGCCGAAGTCTAACACCCTTCCACTATTTGCATCTAAGGCTAATGAGATTTCAATGATAGGAAAATACAAAGTGTATATGAGGGTCATGTCTTTCCTTTCAGCTCTAGATAATCTTTCTTCCAGTGTCCAGTCTTCTTACAGTGTAGACATACATCACGAGCTACATGCGGTCTTGTAGTTTTGTACTTCTTGGAGTCTCTCTTTGATATCTCATTCTTTCCTATTTTGATTTTCTTCGACTTTCTAGAATCCTTTGAAGAGCTTGCTCCACCAATGAGGTATTAAATGGGATTTCCTTTGTTCAAATCATGCTCCGACGTGCTTAACATGTTATGAAGTTCTTCATAACTATCTTGCATCGAATGCATATGAAAAATTAACACAAAACCAGTGTAAGTACCAGACAAAGAAGATAAAATAAAATTTCAGCCTAGTCGTTCATCGATCATAATGCCCTGTCGTTCCAAATATCGGATCTGGTCGATCATGTTAAAAATATTAATGTTGACCGCTCCTCCATCCTTGAGCGTAGCGTGGAATAATTCCCCATACCTCAGATATATTTCAATTTCTTGATTTTCTTCGAACAACTTCTTGAGTGTTCTTATAATGCTCCAGGCATAAGGTACCCATATATACTGTTTGAGCGAATCTGGAACCATCGATCCTAAAATGTAAGATTTCACCCTTAGGTTATCATCCTTGTATTTTTCAAAAGTCTCTCGCTTTTCGGGAGTGGAATCGGGATCAATTTCAACAGACAATAGATTAAACGCTACATAGCTCAACTTCTCTGACTCCAAAATAAGGAAGATGTTTATTTCCCATTCAAAATTATTCTCGACTCCTTTCAGTTTATTAGAATCCAAAAGTCGCACTAATGGATTTGCGGTAGCCATCTACAAGACAACAATTAAACACTAGCAGAATATTTTCATTTCAATATAAAAATAATAATACGATTATAGATTTTAGATCTATTAGTGGTCTCCCATAACTTTACGTAATTTCATAATCTTCTTTAATGGAAATTAGAAATTTGACAATCAAATTTCATAGCGGGAACTGGATAATAGTCGCACTAAGTTTGGTCCTGAACCATTTCTTATCCTCACAATAATAATGGTATTGGATTAAGAAGTGTTCCAAGTGTATACTTGTCAATGTGAACTAATTAGCTTCGTAAGTAATCCATCACAATAATAAAGGTATATGGCATAAGTAATAAGAGTTCATTCATCTCTGTATTTACAAGATGGACCATCCAATAATGCTCTAACATTATTAATACTATTACTTAAAAGTAATCACCTAATCATAGAGATTTATGACAATCAAGTCATTAACATCTTTGGGTCGAAATAAAATTTTTAATTTAAAACATGCAATTCATATCCAATAAGACTTATGCATAATTAAATTAAAATTACAGAGGCATAGATTCAAACACATGTGTTGTGTGGTTAAGACCTGCTCTGATACAATTTCTGTTGAGGGGGATGTGGGACCCCTAGGGTCGGATCAGTACCCCACAGAGTGAAAGTGTGTCTAACCCGTTAATATTAAACATGGGTGTATTTTAAAAAAATTAATTGAAATATTATATTCCATTACAAGTGTATAGGGAAAAACCAGAGATAAATTAAAGTTCGGAAAAACCAAAACATGATAAAATCGAAAAGGGCGCGCATCACCCAGGCTGTGGATATCAAGTATGGCAGCAGCATGCTGCTTGCGCAGTTTAGTGCGCTGCGACGCAGTGCTATAGGCATTTTACCAGTTTTTTTTTTAATTTCTTACAACCTTAAACACTTTTGTAAATTACCCAAAATAATTTTAATTTCAAAACCAACTTCAACACTTGTTTTACAACAAATATATATATATATATATATATTATATAGAATTGTTGTAATATTTTATATCGTACCGTAATTGTACGTTGTCAAGTTTTAGTAAAGATAAGTGAAAGATTGTCTAACCCACATGTATTGTATTAAACTCACACTAAGTACTATAATTAGTAAACCTAACTTTATTTTGAAAGGAACTAAATTTAGATTAAAAACTAAATAATTAAGAAACAAAACGTTTGATATAGATAGACTAAGATATGAGAGATTCAAGAGTCTGATTTCATCTAACTATCCATATGTATTTGTTATGTCAATCAATTCTTATTCATTTTAGTGGTTTATAAGCCAAGAATCCTAAGTTATTCTCTCCCTTGAGTGCCGACTGAATATATTATCAATTACAGACTTCGATATCTTTATAAAAATCTAGTAATTAACAATTCATTACGCTATGTGATTCTTTATTAACGAATTCAAAGGGATTATAGATTCTCCCGAACTCTACAAATCTCCTAAGTTATATTCTCTAGATTCTATTCAAAATCCCATCTCTCAAGTGATAGATTCTAAACATGTATCGTCTCAATTTGTGGCCAACAAACAAGAAGCATTAAACGCAAGAGAATATAAATAAACTGATTCAAAACTTTATAATAAAAAAAAAGCATTCAACACATATGTTCAAGCATATGTTACATCATCCTCTAGAACAATGGAGTTAGTTCATGGCCAAAGATAAAAACAATGAAAATAGGTTCATGAATCTAATAGAAATCATTAAAGTTTTAAGAAAGAAACTAGAAAATTAAACCTGAATCGAATCTCTTCATCTTCAGACATCACCGCCTTCGTCTCCTCCTATCGCTCTTCAATCTTTCTCATTGGATCTCTCTAAAATATGTGTTTTGAACTCCTGAGTTGTGTATTAGGCTCCACTTTAGGGTTTTGGACGAGCTTATTTATTTATAGGGAAGTCTTGGAGTACTTGTGCTTGTAAGATATCAATTTCTGATATTTTTGGGCTTCTATCGCAGCATCACGATGCCGGAAGTGGCGTCGCGGCGCCCAATTCTCGGTATTTTTGTATGAAGATCATGTGGGGGCGTTGCAACACCATAATGGGCGCGCAATGCCATAATGGGCGTCGCGATGCCATGTTAAATTTTAGGATTGATCGTTTTTGTATTTTTAGTCTTCCCACATGCTTCCAATGCGTCCGTAAAGTCCCAAAATAAGTACAATTACTCCTAGATCCATGTCCTAATGCTTCCTATCAATAAAACATAAAAGAAACTACTAAATACATTAAATGACATGGGATATAACAAAATAATAAGCTAAGAATGCAGGAATAAGTAGGTATAAATCGCATTTATCAAACACCCCCAAACTTAAGATTTGGATAGTCCCGAGCAAAAGAAAAAAGAAAAACTAAATAAAAATAAACAAACACAAATAAAAAAAATAACTAGGCCACTTTCGTAGGGATCATGATTGCATTTAGCATATGCAACAAGCCTTTAAACCCCTAGGCGACCATAGTGGACGAGTTATAGTCTCGTGAGGGCTTGTAGCGACGACACCCACAAACAATCATTCACACACATGCAATCATTCAAAAATAATAAAAGCAAATAAAATAGTCCCGATAGTTACGCATAATATTGTCCTCAAAGAATGCCTACTAATGAAATCAGAGAACCTTCAAAGTACTCATCGCAACTTAAATCCAAGTTCTTGAATAAATCATCTAAGCCAGACTCAAAGTATGTGTGTAAAGGTTTTGTCATAGCTTGACTCCTATTAAGCCAACTCTATGATTTCATCTCAAAAATTGAGATCCAATAGGTCAAACCAACCTACATATCTCAAAATTACTATGTATTTGCCTATTCTGTTCTCGATATGGTATGATTTTCTCTTCCTTTTTCCTTTTTCATTTCATCATTTTTCAACACACCTACCCTTTAAGGTAGCATTTCTCCTCATGGTGGTCCTAATACTCGCCTATGGGTAGCTTCACATTTATCGATTATAGGTGGTTTAACTTCTTTTTTGCTTTTCAATTTTTCTTTTCAAAATTTTTTTCTTTTATTTCTTTTGTTTTTAACCATACCATACATCATAAGACTAGCATATTGAGATGGATATCTAAGAAAATGATCATTCATCGATAAATAATTTCTTCAACTAGTCACTTTACCAACTACCTAGGTTCTTATTGCTAAAAACCTATTGTTAAGTGATTACGAGTCTAACCTAGATCACCTACTCAAGGCATAAGATAATAGTCAATTGGGCACTTATCATATCTAAGATTTCATCTAAAGCAAAAAAAATTCATTATTAGATTTATGTTTTACTATCTATGACTAAAAAAATAATTTTTTATTTTTTATTTATTTTTTAAAGAGAAAGAACTATCACTACATGCACACACCCCAAACTTAAAACTTGTATTGTCCTCAATGTAAGATAAAAATAAAGAGACAAGAGTGAGGAACAACGCTATCGTGCATAGAGTTGATCAGGCTCCTACTAGTCAAAATTTGGTTGCGCGGATTATGTGGGTTGCGTTGTTACCTGCGTAAATACACATGTAAATTATTAAATAAACAAATAGCACACAATAAAATAAAAATAAAGTAAAGGAAATAAAAATAAAAATAAAAATAAAGTAAATACAAATGCAAGGTTGCCTCCTCGCTAGCGCTAAGTTTAACGTCTTCAGCCAGACGCAACCACCCAAATGGTCATAGTGGCTTCATTGTAGCAAAACGAGTAGTCTCATGTGCTTTCTTCTTTAGTATCCACGGTTGTTATGACATGAAAAAGATAGTATGACAAGCTGTGGCAGTTTATCCATAGATTGTCCTCTAGGGTCTACTGATGGTTGAAATTTTGGACTGCACATATGGAAAAATTGATTTGACCACTTTTTGGCCTTGCAGGGATCATCTTTAAGTGAGCATTGACTATTGATTTCCTTTTTTTGCGGTGCTTTAGGATCGGTTTCAGGATTGGCTGTGGAGAATCTTCTTTTATACATGGCTGCACTATGCTCGTATGTTACTGAAATACTGATTCACCCTGCGTGTTTGCAACTCCCTTCTCTACAATATCTACCTTGTGACATTCTTCATCACCCTGAGGACTTGACATGGCTCTGAAAACACTAAAGGTGACTTATTCATCTTGAACTCTCATTTTCAGTTCACCTTTCTGCACATCAATGATCGCTCTGCATGTTGCCTAGAAAGGTCTCCCAAGGATGATCAGATGTCATAGTCCTCTTCCATATCAAACACAAGAAAGTCAGTTGGAAGATAGAACTTATCCACCTTAACCAACATATCATGTACTATTCCTTTCGGGTAGGTGAGGAATTTATCTGCTAGCAGCAATGTGACAGTGGTTGGCTTTGCCTCACCTATGCCTAACTATTTGTAGGATAATGGTATGATATTGATACTAGGACCCAAATCGCATAGCGCCTTACCAAAATATCGATTCCCCATAGTGCACGATATGGTGAAGCTGCCAGGATCCTTTAGCTTCAGAGGAAGCTTCTTCTGTAGAGTGGCACTACACTACACTTCTCTATGAGTGCTACTGTTTCAAAATCTGTCAGCTTTCCCTTCTTGGATATCACCTCCTTCATAAACTTAACATAATTGGGCATATGTTCCAAAGCATCGGTAAAGGGAATGTTGATATGGATCTTTTTGAAGATATCTTGAAATTTAATAAACTGAGTGTAGGCACTGTATTTTTGCATATAAGTCCCTATGATGAGTCTCATTTGGAGACACTATCTTTTTCAGTTGAGGAAGTCGTGGGAAACCGATGTCGGAAGGGAATCGGTATTTTCGTTAGATTTTATTCGCTTGTTTAGTGTCGGACTCGCTTGTGGACCTCTGTTTTAAAATTCACCTAGCCTAAAACAGCACTAAGCCCACCACCAAAATCCAACCACACGCCTAAGCTAAGCCCACACACGCCCAAGCCCAATTAAATCTCATCCAAAATAATAAAACACATATTTAACACATGGTGAAATTAAAACAAATCTAAAAAATCACATACCAAATTAAAATAAATCAAATAAAATATAAAATATATCCCTACCTAAACAAAATAAATCTCATGCCTAATTAAGATAAATCAAATATGTGATATTCCTAAACAAGCCAAATCTTGTCCCCAATCAAATATAAATTTTCCTTGTAAAACACTAATTGGTCACTTTCCTTTCTAAACATGGATTCACCCTTGCCTATAAAAAGAAGCCTTCACCACACATCCAAACCCTAGCTCATTCACACAAAAAGACCTTCTCATTCACGCATAACATACAAAAAAGACAAAAGATAATAAACCCCAAAAGTCACGACCAAAACACACAGGCTTCCCTCTCTCTTCACCCTTCACCCTCTCGCACGAAGCATAAATAAACCTTTCGTACCCACAGCCACCTAGCCCTCAACACATCCTTTTCCCCCATGCACGCCATAGCCACACTCCACTCAACACAGCCAAGCTCCTAACTTCAACAGCCACGCTCACGTACCCTCCACATAGCCCCTCCACGTACCAAACTGCCTTGAAACTGCCCCATTACCCTCTTGCATTCTCCCAAACTGCACTCCCAAAAATCACCTTAAAACCACACAGAAACATCCCCTACACACAGCCAAAACAGTGAATAAATAACTCTGAAAATAGCCCAAAAATAGTGCCAAAACCGAGACAAAAATAGTCCTTAAAATCAGTGAAACAATGACCAGAAAATACAGCAAAAACATCAGCAAAACGGAGTGAAAACAGCAGCCCGAACAGTAAAACAACGAGGAAAGACGTGAACCAGCGAACCAGAAAAGTTACGGAGTTTTACCCCTTCCGACGGCCTTGTAACGTGCTTTCGAGAGTCGACACAAAAAGGTTAGACCTGAGGGCACCTTTCTCATTTATCTTTTATTCATATTTTAATTGTTTATTGAATGTTCTTCGCATAAGAGTCGTTGGTTAATGTATGTTGTGGCCCTTGAATGAATGGAAAATGTGTCGTCTCTTGTGGTATATAGGATGGAAACCCAGATGTAAATTCCGTAGCCGAATCCGAATGGACGGTAGTGTGGTCTGTACTTGGGATACAACTCCACTTACCACTTGAGTAAACGTCACATATTTCGATATGTTTTATCTTGTTAGTTTATTATCCACATTTTATATTCCGCCATTTAGTTTCTGTATGATTATTTATTTGTATTGATGATGTGATGCACATGAGCTTAGTACGTTGGCCTAAAGGTTCCCTATTTGAGGGAAGAAAAATATGAAAGACCACCTTTACGACAATGCTTTGCCGCGCCGGACAAATTATGTTTGATTAAATGTGATATATGTTTAATCGAATATGTGAAATCCTATATTGTTGTCCTTATTTTATATGCACGATAACATAATGTGCATGGGCTAACTATGGTGGATTAAAGCTCCTCTATTAGAGGAAAATGCCTGAAGGGTACCTTTACCATGATGTTTTACCGCGCCTTTTATTATGTCATTTACCCTTTGCATATCGTTGCTTTATTTACGCATGCATTGCATTCTTATGCGCATTGGCTAACTAGGGTGGACTCAAGGTCCTCTATTCGAGGGAAAATGCCTAAAGGCTACCTTTACCATGATGTTTTGCCGTGCCGGACGAGGTACACCCGATTGAATGGGAGCGAGTTCAATCGGGCACACGGGGTCCTACATTGTGGATTTGCTTATCTATGTATGTGTTGTGTCGTCTATCATGCATCAGGTCCGGTCCCATTTGAACACGTTCTTAAATGCTATATGAACGCGAACCTTCTGTTTACCATTCGAACGCATTTACTAACGCTACTCGAATGCGCACGTATTTCCTTCGTTTTATCATGCATCAGGTATGGTGCCGTTCGAACGTGTTCTCAAATCCTGTACGAATGCAAACCTTCCGTTTAATATTCGAACGCGTTTACGAATGCTACTTGAATGCGCATGCATTTTGTTTCATCAGGTCTTGTCCCGTTCGAACGCATTATCAAACACCACACGAACGAGAGCCTTATGTTTACCGTTCGAACTCGTTTTCGAACGCTACACGAATGCGCATGCACTGAACTGAGTCTTTTTCATCACATTTCATGCATGATTGCTTCTGGGGTGATTTCTCTTGCATTATGTAATTAATCATACCATTCCATTAGTGACACTTTTATTACTACCATCTACTTGTGTTCCCGCATTTATCCGTTTGATGTGTTCAAGCATGATTAGGTCGTCATTTTGTTACTTGTTCCTTAAGCATGATTTAGCCGCTAGTACGTTATTCCTCTATGCATGATTTAGTTATCTTCTTTCGTAATAGGCATTCAACTTATGTTTAGGTTGTTATTTATTTTCCGCGTTTGATGATTCAACATGTCATGGGATTATTGTGTGATATTGTATGTTTGTCATTATGATGATTACTTTCATGCATATGAACTTAAAAGTAGAATACTCTTGGAAATGTGTTGCGTAGATTCGATTAAATTATTGCACAAATCATATCATTATGAGTGGTATAAGTAAGTGACCGTTCCGAACCCAACGGTTTGAGGTCTTCCCTTGCGAGGGGTGAGTGCGACCTTAAATCATTTTCCCGATTCACACCGGGTGGCGACTCCATGTTATTTCTTCGGTTTAGTCCCCCGCGGGCTACTTCGTACTCCCAACCGGGTCGCAAGCCCGGAACAACATCGTCCGATTTATGTGTCCTACACTGAGCCTCCAATTTCTTCATTTGAAAGCGCTGAGGGTACGACAAATGTGTCTTTAGGATGAGAGGTGGCTTATATGAAGGAGCTGTTATACTGTTATCTTCTTCTATTACTATTTCCTTTTGAAGTACCGCTTCTTTTCTTTACTGCCTAAGTCCTTAAGACTATCTCTAATTTATTTCCCACTTCTAAGGGTAATAACTTGACACTGCTCTTTAGGGTTGACTTCAGTATTACTAGAAACACCATTTTTTTGACTGGGCATGGAAGAAGCAATATGTCCAATCTACATTTCTAAGGACTTCATTGTTACCCCTATATTGCCCATATGTGTTTCCATATTGTTCAGCCTCGACTCATTTTTCTCAAACCTCTCTGAAGTTTTAGCAACAAGCATGCTCATAAGGTCTTCTAGGGAAGGTTTCTACTCAGCTATTTGATTGTTAAAGCCAGTAGGAGGTTGCAAGACATTCTCTGTATTGACATATGACAAGTTCAGATGGTAATGGTTAGGCATATGATTACCTCTATAGTTGCTGAAGTTCAGATTGTTCACATATTGGACTTGCTCATATCTTTCGTCAAGTAAAATCATTCTATTAGCAGCAGTAGCTTCAATAGATGGTTGGCCTTGTTGAGTGGTCTGTTGGTCTCTAAGACATTATCCAAGATCAATATAAGCAATGAGATAATGTGAATACATACAGAAGTATGGCGGAATCATACTTACAATGAACGGATTTAGGATGTTTCAAATACAAAACTTTTTCTTCCAAGTTTTCGGCCAAGCTCCTCTTTGGGGAAGAATTCCAAGCTCCAAACTTTATGCTTTTATTCCAAGCTTTTGGGATGGTTTCCCTATCACCTTGGATGATTCATTTGAGTGCTAGCTCTTTGAAGATTTGCAACAAATCTTCAATATTTCCTCCTTGAAGCTCACGGCCAAGAAGAGAAAAATGGAGAGAGTTTGTATTTCCAAAATGGGCGTGAATGAGAGAGTGAGAGTTGACTGTGTTGACTTATCTTTTGATTTCAAAAATCAATTAAAAAATGATATACCAAATATTTGGTATTAGTCATTCATGCCATCAACTTGAGTGAATTATAAGCTATCATCATTCTCACCAAAACCCATCACCAAAAGTAACTAAAGTGACAAGTGATGTGACATGTAGGCCCCATTTGATTCAAAATCTGAGTTGGCCCACAACACATCCTGGGCTCGGGTTCGCTAATTCCGAATTAACGAATTATCCATTGCGACGTAATTAAATCAAATATAATTAAATAATTATGCCAAGCAAAATTACTATTCACATCGCTCGCAAATTAATTCTAAATTAATTCGTTTGCCCAAATTAAAATCTAATTTTAATTCCGCGTCGAAATCTAATTTCGTTTAATATAACGAATATATTATTTTATCGATTAATTCCAAATTAATCGTTCTCTCTCTTCAAATAGTATTTTATCCTAGATAAAATCTCTTCGTAATTAATCCCAGATTAATTGAGCTCGAATCATACGTCATCGGTGAATCTTTGGGAAGCGACCCAAGAGATCCCTTGATATGTTGGCAGTAAATCCAGACGTCGAACTATCAGAACACGTATGTACCTCATACTACCTTTTTACCGATTTACGAGACATGGTTGGCTTCTAACAAAGCACCGTGCCTACCCAATTCTCCAGAAATATTCTTAATGGAATATATAATCTTTGTCAGGCGTAGTATACGTAGTATTGCATATTGCGATCTAGTATCGGATGTCACATGCAAGGCCTGAGGCTGGAATAGTGTCTTCCCCGTACAAAGCATATATCGGATTACAAGCAACTAGTCTCTTTAATCGGATAATCATGACCATGTCATATTATCCCGATGGTTGCAACCAATTAGAGTACCAGTTCTGTATCCCTGCGTGATCATCATCTCCATATGAATGAAGTGATACTTCCATCTTGACATCACACCCAATACACTACGATTCTCAATAAACCCAGAAGAGGCGTACACAAAACCTGTTAAAGTCCTGGGCGACCAAAACCAAAGCGTATTGATTATCGCAAGTACTAGCGATGCAAGTCTCAGGTTAAGACCAAATACACCTACCCTGATGCGAATTCCCAAAGACACATAGTCATACTACCAATGGGATTCCGCGGGGTCTATCCAGAGCGAAGCTGTTTCCGTACCATCGGTAAACACAACCTCCTATCACACTTGCATAAGTATCCAATACTTAAATATATAAGAACTATGTTGTTACGCTTCTATAACAAGCACAAGTGCAATACTAGTCTATTCCGCATTATCGATGTCCAGTCTCGATAATACTACGACTAGGGATATTTAATGATTAAACCTTTATGGATTGATGTTGTCTCATATCTTATAATCCGGAACTAATCATAAGGACTTTTATCATTTATATATTTAAGTAATCAAGTTACAAAATGATAAAATGTAATTTCCATTGCTACATAATTAATTTGTACAAAAACCACAATGTCTTTTACAAATAGTGACTCTATGGGTCATAATTGTCTAACATGGTCAATGCTGCTAGATGATTGTGAGGGATGACACTTGAGCTGTAAGTGCAACAATAGGATCCACCTCATATATACCAGCCACCTTAGGCACAATAGTACGTTCACTTGGCCATTGGAAGTTATTGATGGCCATCTCCTCTAATAAAACACAGACGTCTTCAGCAGATTTCTTGAACAGGATTCCTCCAGCAGCTGTATCGACCATGGTCCTATTTGGACCATTCAACCCATTGTAGAATAAGTGAATCTGAACCCAATCTTCAAAATTATATTGTGGACACCTCTAAAGTAGATCTTTAAAGCATTCTCAGGCCTCGTACAAATTCTCAGTCTCCAACTGCTTAAATATGCTTATTTCTGTTCTCAATTGGGCTGATTTAATGGGTGGAAAGAACCTCACAAGAAATTTATATTCATATCTTGCCAATGTTGGACAGTTATGGCCCATAGCATCACTATTTGTACAAATCATGGTGTTGTTGTACAAATTAACTATGTGATAAAGGAAATTATTCTTCTATCATTTATAATTAGATTACCAAGATGTATAAATGATAGAAGGCCCATATGATTAGTTTCGGATTGATAAGATGAATAGTACAGTATCAATCCATGAAGGTTTAATCATTAAATATCCCTAGTCGGTAGTATTATCGAGATTGGACATCGATAATGCGGAATAGACTAGTATTGCACTTGTGCGTGTTATGGGAGCATAACGACATAATTCTCATATATTTGGGTATAAGATACTCATGCAAGTGTAAAAGGAGGTTGTGTTTACCGATGGTACGGAAACAACTTCGTTCTGGATAGACCCCTCAGAATTCCATTGGTAGTATGACTATGTGTCTATGAAAGTCCGAATCAGGGTAGATGTATTTGGTCTTAACCTGAGACTTGCACCGCTAATACTTGCGACAATCAATATACTTTGGTTTAGGTCATCCAGGGCTTTAACATGTTCTGTGTACGCCTCTTCTGGGTATATTGAGAATCGTAGGGTATTGGTTGTGATGTCGAGATGGAAGTATCACTCCAGTCATAGTGGAGATGATGATCACGTAGGATACGAAAGTGGTTCTCTTATATGCTGCAGCTATCGGGATATTATGACTAGGTCATGTTTTTCCGATTATATAGACTAGTTACCAGAGATCCGATATGTGCTTCGTACGGGGCATACATATTTCCAGCCCCAGGCCTTGCACGTAACATCTGATGCTGGATCAAAATACGCAATACTACGTATACTACGCCTGCTATAGATAACATATTCCAGTAAGAATATTTCTGGAGAATTGGGTAGGCACGGTGCTTTGCTAGAAGCCAACCATGTCTTTTAAATCTGTAAAAATATAGTACTAGGTACGCACGTGTTCGGATAGTCCGACGACCAGATTTACTGCCAACATATCCGGGATCTCATGGGTCGCTTCCCGAAGATTCACCGATGATGTATGACTTGTACTTTATTAATCTAGGATTAATTAGATGAGAGAGATAATTAATCTGTGATTAATTACGAAGATATTTTATCTGGGATAAAATATTAATTTAAGAGATAGAACGATTAATTTGGAATTAATCGATAAAATAATATATTTGATATATTATACGAAATTGGATTTCGAAGTGGAATTAAAATTAGATTTTAATTCGGGCAAACGAGTTAATTTAGAATTAATTCGTTTGCGACGTGAATAATGATTTTGCTAGGCATAATTATATAATTACGTCGTAATGGAAAATTCATTAATTTGGAATTAGCGAACCCGATCCCGGGAGTGTTTGCGGGCGCACTCGCATTGCGAATTAAAGTGCGGCCCACAAGTCACATCAACCGTCAAATCACTAGTCAATCGATTGATGTGATGTCTAGTCACTTTGAGTGATGTGACAACTTGTCATTGTGATTGATGGTGGTAGTTGGTTGGCTTTAATGCCATTTACCAAATTTTGAATTTGGTATAGCTTAATTGTTTTTGGAAAATAAAACCAACCTAACACTTTTCTTTCTCTCATTCTTCTCTCCATCTTCACGCCCAATGGGCCAATATTGTCCAAATAGTGACACTATTTGTCATAATTGTCCAACAAGAAAAACCCAACAGCCATGTCAGGATTCTCCTCATCGGTATTGATTACAGCCAATCCCTCGCCTTTTCTCTTAAAGAGAATGGGAACAAGCGTAACCTGTTGGTCTCTTTAGTGACTCCATTCATCTTTATTGTATCTGCCATCTCCAGGAACATCCGCAAATGCACGTTGGGATCCTCTATAGCTGAATCTTCAAACTGGTTATTTTGCACCATGTTGATCAATACAGGTTTCAGCTCAAAGTTATTGGCATTGATTGGTGGGTGCGCAATCCCAGAATAGTTATTGTCAATGACTGGTTTAAAATGATCTCTGATTGCCACCTAGCGTGGGTTGCTCTCTATATTTTCAGTCGCCATTACTTCTTTCTCAAATTTCCTTTCTTTCCTTAGTCTCATCGCTGTTCTTTCTATTTCTAGATCAAACAAAAGCGAGTCAAAACTAATGGATCTTCGCATTCATTGAAGCACAAAAAGACAAGAAAAGTATCAAAATAAAAATAAAAATAACAATAAAAATTAATAATAAAAATCTAAATTAAAGCTAAGGTTATTTAGTGATAGTATTAATGTGAATTAAATTAACAATCCCCGACAACGACGGCGAAAATTTATTGCGATATTTTATATCATACAGCAAGTGTACGGTGTCAAGTTTTAGTAAAGATAAGTGAAAGTGTGTCGAACCCACAAGGATCATATTGAACTTACACTACGTACTATAGTTAGTAAACCTAAATTTATTTAGAAAGCAACTAAATTTAGATTAAAAACTAAATAATTAAGAAATAAAATGTTTGATAAAGATAGACCAGGATATGAGATATTCTAGAGTCTGATTTCACATAGCTATCCCTTATGTATTTGTTATGTCAATCAATTCTTATTCACTTTAGTGGTTTATAAGCCGAGAATCCTAAGTTATTCTAACTCCCTCTCCTAAGTGCCGAGTGAATATATTATCAATTACAGACTTCGATTTCTCTATAAAAATCTAGTAATTAACAATTCATTACGCTATATGATTCTTTATTAATGACTTCAAAGAGATTATAGATTTTCCCGAACTCTACAAATCTCCTAAGTTATATTCTCTAGATCCTATTCAAAATCCCCTCTCTCGAGTGATAGATTCTAAACATGTATCATCTTAATTTGTGGCCAACAAATAAGAAGCATTAAACACAAAAGAATATAAATAAACTGATTCAAAACTTTATAAGAATTAAATGAACATTCAACACATAGGTTCAAGTATAGGTTACATCATCCTCTAGAACAATGAAGTTTGTTCATGACCAAAGATAAAACAATGAAAATAAGGTCATTAATCTAATATAAATCATTAGAGTTTTAAGAAAGAAACTAGAAGATTAAACCGGAATCGAATCCTTTCGTCTTTAGACGTCATCGCCTTCATCGCATTTTGTCGCTCTTCAATATTTCTCCTTGGATCTCTCTAAAATATGTATTTTGAACTCTTGAGTTGTGTATTAGCCTCCTCTTTAGGGTTTTGGATGAGCTTCTATATTTATAGGGAAGTTTTAGAGTTCTTTTGTATGTAAAATATCAATTTATGATATTTATGGGCTTCTATCGTAGTGTCGCGATGCCGGAAGTGGCTTCGCGGTGCCGAACTCTTGGTATTTTTATGGAGATCCTGTGGGGCGTCGCGACACCAGACTTTGCATTTTTAGCCTTCCCGCGTGCTTCCGATACGTCTGTAAGGTCCCAAAACAAGTACAATTACTCCAAGATCCATGTCTGAATGCTTCCTATCAATAAAACACAAAAGAAACTACTAAATATATTAAATGACATGTAATCTAACAAAATAATAAGCTACAAATGCTGGAATAAGTGGGTATAAATCCCACTTATCAATAA
This sequence comes from Zanthoxylum bungeanum, assembly GCA_019454045.1. Taxonomy (NCBI): domain Eukaryota; kingdom Viridiplantae; phylum Streptophyta; class Magnoliopsida; order Sapindales; family Rutaceae; genus Zanthoxylum; species Zanthoxylum bungeanum. Next base: position 4,503 of record SKCR01006151.1, on the reverse strand, counting down.
TCCCATAATAAATTCACTTATGAACTATTATAGGTCACTCAAAGGTGGTCAAGTGATTCTAGAATGGTAGCCATAGCTCCAAGCTATTATCTAGAGTTTCAAACTCTAATTTTAGGTTTATGTCCGACATAAACATTTTGACCCAATCACAAGCATATTGTGTTTTTACATCCAAAACATCCATACACAATTTATTAACCTTATTTCAACATTAAGTTATGTTATTATATATCCAATATATGATACATCACTATATGATTCATTAATAATGACTCACTAATGAAAACATAGCCTTACCTAGCAAGTTTGATTCCAAGTTCAATCTTCTTCTCTTTGTTTAAATGTTGTAGAGAACTTCCAAATCTAGCAAGCTTGACTCGAAGATCTAACCTTATTCTCCTTGTTGTGATAGAGAACTTCCGAAGCTATCAAGCTTTATTTGAAGATCTAATCCTATTCTCCTTGTTGTTGTAGAGAACTTTCAAAGCTTCTCCCACAAAAACTTTACTTAGGCTAATATATCCTTAAGTTTGTTTTGCCTTAGCTTTCTCAAGCTTGATTAAAAACTTGTTTAAGCTTTCCTTTTATAGTGAAGCTTAGGTAATTTTTAATTAATAAAAGTTCTAATCAATTTTTAGGTGGGTTTAATCCAATTTGTCCAAATATATATAATTAGGTGTGACTAATCATCTTTGTCTACCATTTTGATTTAATCCAATTAAATCAATCCAAATACACTTATTATTATATATTTTATAATTACCAAATATCCTTCAATGATAGAGATATTATGAAATTACAATAAAGCCCTTATGTGATTTGGATTAATCTAATTAATCCAATTGGGTCAAAGTAAATAATTAATGTTATCCAATAATACTTAATTATTTTAATTGATAATTATAATATCAAATATTATTTATTATTAAACATTATCGGCTACCCAAGTGCTTAACGAGTACACTTCATATTGTGAGATTCTCAAAGTCCATACACATTCGTCATATAAACCTATCTTATATGTACGTAATTCGACCACCTCTGAATTCGCGAAGAACACGAACGACCTTTCGAAACTATAAAAGTCAAGGTCATCATATTTGTTTAACAATCCCTCTGTCGTAGTTTATCCGAGTTGTGCTTAGGAAACATAGATTACACCATCAAGTTTCCGAGGCCCGTATCTCAAATTGTCGATATGTCCATAATTATTTTCAACCAATCAGAATATTATTTCTTATATATGCGATCAACCCTAGGTGATCAGCTTTGGCCAAAATCTTAAAAGTCGTGACTAATCATCTGGATACCTTAACCGATTATAGTACACATACGGGCCAACAGATCCTATCTTGATATGCACTTGATTAACGAGTGTATCGGTCCACACCCAAAGAACATCTAACAGTCATACCATGAAAGGTCTCTGACATAAATGACATCAAAGTTTGGAGGATCACATACAAAATCAACGCTATCCTATAGTCAAAGGATTACATATGCTACTTGACTCGAGGAGATTCCTATTGATAGTGGTGTGTACTTCAAACTATTAGAAATCACTTGTATTCGCTCAAACGAATACCCACATGTCTATATGAGCTTCTCTTGCTCATGGTACATCGGGTTAAACCATTAGAACTCCAATTCCAATATATGACATGTGCTAGTCTTCTAGGTTATAGGAATTCAACCGTATTCCAAGATCAACGACTAAGAATATTTACTTTAAGAATAGTTTATAATAGTAATACTATCTCAATACCAGACCACCCAGTGTCCAATATTAGAACATGACTATTTTAAGGTCGATGTCATTCTCAGGATATTTATATATCACTCTAATATGCATTATGAAATAATAATTACCATTAACAAGGTTGAAAATGAGGAGAAAATTATTTTATTAAAAAATAATAAAATATAATGTACAATACATTATTCAGATTAGGGCTCCAAACACCAACTCCAACACCTAAACTTCCAGATGCCAAGATAGTGGGAAGCAAGATGATCTTTAAAATCAAAAACAACACTGATGAGAGTCTATCTAAGTATAAAACAAGACTTGTAGCAAATAGATTTCAACAGAAAACAATGGTAGATTAGTTTGAGAATTTTATTCTAGTTATCAAAGCCTCTAATGTTTGAGTTATACTCAGTCTTGCTGTTATGAACAAATGGAAGATTAGACAAATAAATAAGCTTTTTTATATTGAGAGATAATAGAAGTTATATATATGCAACAACCAGAGGGTTTTGTTGATGAACATAGAGTTGCATATATTGGCAAACTTCATAAAGCTTTGTATGGCTTGAGGCAGGCTCATTGAGCTTGGTCTAATAGACTTAAATTATCTTTGTTATGTTGGGATATATGCCCTAGAGTGTGATGTAATATGTAAATAAAATTTATTTTAATATATGAATGATACAGTTTTCATTTGTCAAAGTGTTTGTTTTAAATTTGCATATTATAAATTATCTTACATACTCTTGTTTACTTATATAATTTCAAAGTTAGTATATGAGTGTCATACACAAGAGGATTTGAGTCTGAAATTAATAATCTAAAATAGTTCATAGATGGCAAATAAAGATGGGTACTTTATTTGTGGTTTATCTATATTATGGTCCATTCTATACATATATGACGACTTTGATCTAGGATCGTTCATGTAGTGACATAGGAATGAAGGCGTCCTATATGATGAGATCATATAGGACTGGATCAAGACATAAATGAATTTCTTTTAATATATATATATGTAAATAAATAAAAAAATCATATATGTCTAATAGATGATCATATATGAATTGATCCGAATTCTGAGTGTACTACGAACTCCTACATGGCAGGCTATGTCCTTTGATTTATATAGGTGAGATTAGAGTAGAATTCCTGATCAATAACTTCGTACTTTGCGGATATTATTTGGTGTGTGGCTAGGGACGTTTTATATATATGTGGAGTCCACTCATTCTTTCGAGAAGTATATGAGTATCTTCCTAATTCGGTACTTGAACAATTAAAGCCCTCAAATCTTTCTATTACGAATAGAAAAATAATATTCATAATAGTTATGAATAAATTATTCATTAGAGAATCAATTGTACTTATGGTACAAAAAAATTAGAGGGGTATAACAGACACTATGACCCAGCTCTAATTATAAGATACTCGTGGAGGGTCAATGTATATGCAGTAATTATATCGATTGACGTCATTGTGGATTGGTTTATGTAAGATATCTGCAGTGACGGGAATGCAGCTTTAGGTTTCTAGTAGAATAACCTAAAGTTAATAATTCAGAATATTTATTAAAGAGTCTTAATCCATATCCCATGATTATTGGAGTTCGGATTCCGGTCCATTTGTCCCCATGTTAGCTTATTACACTATAGAGATCCATGCAATAATTGGATAGTCCAATTATTAACTCACTTATAAAATATTAAATAAGTATGGATTATTTAATGTCATAATTATTAATTTGATTAATAATTATATAATATAACATTTAAAATATACATTGAAATGTTTAATATATAGCTTTATTTTAATGTTTATTAGATGAACATTTAATATTAGGTTTGAATTTGGAATTAAATTTGATTTAATTCAAAATCAATATGTAATTTATATAATGATATAAGTTACATTCTAAATTAAATTTCAAATAAATTATATTTGAATCATAATTAATTTCTTAAATTTTTTGTCACAATTATGCCCTTGGTTGAAATTTATATGTATGATTAGAGTTGAGGTTAATTTTGTATAAGCACATTTAATATACATAAACCCTAGATATAAATTAAAAAGTTTTCTCTTATAAACCAAGAAAATATTTTTCTCACTCACTTATGGATTTTTGGTGACAAGATATATTATGAAAGGTCGAGTGGTAGACCCGATCCTCACGGCATCATCAACGAGTGTGCGTGTTTTTGTTGAACTGTGTTAAATGAAACAATCAACGAATGTGATAATCTTATTGAAACAGAATCTTTACAAACAATATCAGAAACTTATAAATAAAATTACAAACCAAACCAAAGACAGAACTTACAATTCAAGTAAACAAAATATATAAAACTCACAGACTTGAGATTGAGGCTAGCGTAATGCTATGTCCTATAGCAGAATTTCGTCCCTACTCTTGTGCTTGTAGTTCTACGGACGTCTGCCACCAGGATTCAACAATCTGAAGTCGAAATTCTGCACGGAAATCGACCCCTGGCGAATCTACTCAATATTCGTTTCCAAAGATCAGATGTGATAATCCACGTTTTTCATAAAAAGTATATGTCTTCAAATACAAACTGTTCTATATAAATAGACAGTTAGAAACAGTTGGAGACTGATGCAGGGTGATGACCTTTGAGTAGAGATGTTTTTCTTTTGATTTAAATTAAGATTTAAATCCAAAAATAAACAAAACAGAAAATTATTCCATGGAGGCAATTAATCACAAGAGCCCAAGAGCCCAAGGCCCATCT
>SKCR01006150.1:0-24936 GCA_019454045.1 Zanthoxylum bungeanum | reverse complement strand
AACATATTCATCATACGCGTTCATTTACCACGCTTTCACTACAAAACATAACATGCTTAAATGAAAAGGCTGAGAGAGATGGGATACACTTAGTGGTTGATGAATATGAGAATGTTTGGAGAAGAGTTGAAGGTTGCTGGTTGTTTGGATAGGAGTTGAAGGTTGCTGGTTGTTTGGAGAGAACATGAGAAGCTGGAACAGGGTCTGAGGACTCTTGCAAATAAAACAATTATTAAAAGTGGTAAAAGTGAAAGAAGGGCCTTTATATAGGCAGCTCGGGTCAATCTCAGTCGTTGATTTGAGGCTGACTCTTTGATGCACAACATATGCATGAGTTGATCTTATCCATTAAATTCAAATCAAGGGTTCAGAAGAGTGCCACATGCTCGGTCAATCTCAACCACACAGTTTGGGCGGGCAAATCATATATGGTCTCACATGGCACGTTGGGGCAGAGGAAGCGCAAGCGATTCGATGGATGTGATGGAGCATTTAAGGAAGACCTTTATGATTTCGCATTTTCCCTAGGACGTTTCAAAACCTAAAAGACACATTTTTGGATAACAATAAAAGAGAGGAAATCGTCAGAAAAATGGTATCTTTGGCAGCAAGTAAGGTGATATGCTCGGGTCGATAGATTTTTAAGGCACCCGATGTAGTAAAAAAAAGGGAAAGACAAATGCGACCCAAATAGTATGTTTGGGAAAGCTTCTCGGTAAAAGATGATATGTTTGGTGCTTTGATGATATGAAGCCTCACTATCCCGATCATGTTTTCTTAGTTTGCACCATCATCTCTTATAAAGTTCTCGACATCAACTTGTAAACTCGTTAATACCGAGAACTAGGAGACATATATTGATGGTGATTTTTTATAAACCCTTGGCATATGAGAGGTCGAAGGGTATAGTAGAAACACGACGTAATGAAGAGAATGATCCAATGGCCCAATAGTTAGAATAAGAGAAGAAAACGAATGGACCATGATGTGTAATGGAGATTCAAAGATTTTGAGGTGGGGCAAGTATAAATGATGTCTGACCTGATCACATTGATGGGTGTTCTTGAGATACTCTGAGAATTGTTACGGACCGAACCGATAAAGTATCATATGTATGAACTCGACTATCTTAAAGACTAGTTTTGAGAGAATAGGCTATCTCGAAGACTTGACCCGAAGAATGAAGATGGGATCACGATCGAGCAGTATGGGAGCAAGGTGACGTCTGCTTTATCTCATTAATGATTAAGGGGATAAAACAATGGTTCACAACGATTCTTGGCCTTGTCAGCCGCCATAGGCCACCAGCAGCTACTATAGGCCGGTGCAATGGCAGAACATGAGCCGTTATATGTCGGCATAGGCCGGTGCAGTGGCAGGGAAATGAGCTTATCTGATTGGTTGAGAATGTGGTAAAAACAGTGACTAAAGTTTGTGATGATGATTCAGTGATATGAGTTGACGTCAGGGTCAGTTGCAAAATTATATTAGGGACACTATATAAAGAGATAGAAGCCACGTTAGAAGGGGTTAGCAATTTTTCATATTTTACAATACTCATAGTTTGAGAGCAAAAGCCTGTAAAGCAAACTAGTGATAGAGAGAGAAAATAAGTTGTGACATGTCCACATTGTAAACCTGAGAGGTTATATGTTGTAATTCGTGATTCTTTTAATTAGTGCTTGGGTTAGTGTTTACCCCGAGCACAATAAAAATCAATCTCTTTCTCCCGTTAACGTAGGTTGGAGTCACTCTTCGCCGAACCATGTAAATCATGTCTGTCTTATTTTCTGTCTGTTATCAAGTTTGTGTGGTTCCCAGTTTCCCACTAACCAAACAAATTCACTGTTGGGGGAGGTTTGTTCGAGGGGTAAATTCCATATTTTACCCTTAGAACAAAAAACATGCGTCAACACTAAATCAAATCCACCCTTAACTTTTTAAATGAATATTCAAATTATCACTTGTTAAAATATTATGCTTACTTGCTTGTTTCATCTTCTCAATTTTGATCTTACGTCTTTAAAGTTTTTCAAATTGGCTATTACAAGTTTACAACTTGCACCTCAATTTGTCTAATTGTAGTCGAATCTCAGGACTGCACCATTGGAAAAAGAAAACAGAAAAATACTTGGCTGACAATTTGTATGTTGAAGTCAAGGATTGTAACCTTGCTACCAGTTATTAATTATTTAGGTAATTATTATGGCCTGATCAAAGTGAAATATATGACAAAGAACAAGCATGTCCTTGTTACTTGCCCTCATAAAATAAAATATATGCTTCAATGGAGTACATTGTTTAGTGTGGGAGCAGGTTGCTACAATTTAAGTTATAGCTGCAAACAATGTCTACACTTGAGAACTTCTTGATGCAAAAATTAGCTCAACACGGAATAATTGATTTCGGGTTCTGAGATTCTCTTTTTGTTTCAAGCTTCGTGTAGCGACTGGCTCAACTAGCATGTTATTGTCCACTTTGGCTACACGAGGGATTAATTTCAAGCCCACATCCTGCACCCTCATGATTTTGTTCTTGGTATCATGGATTTCAAGTTCTTATCCTAAAAGGCCTCATGCAAGTTAATAGAGATATAACATATCTATTATACCAAATTATGGTCGTGATAGAGATATTTTGTCGAAGCTTGACATTCCTTTTGTCTATGGTCGCGCTCCTAAAATTTTTATTCTTAATTGGCATCCTCGATATTTTGGTCGAGTTAAATTTAATATAAATGGTCTTAATTAAGGGAATCCAGGTCCTTCAGCCTGTGGCGAAGTTTTCAGAGACTATGATGGATCCTTCATTGGAGGTTTTGCAATATATTTTGGGTATTAATATTTGCTTATTTTACAGAAATATTAGCTGCCATTACTGCTGTGGAGTTAGCGGATAAGTGATCCCATGCTTGTTATTCAGTTTTTCTCTAATCCTTCTCTCAGGGCTTTCTGGAGACTTCATAATCGTCAGCTTCATTGTCAGGATATTATCGATGTTGGGGTTATATACGAGATAAGTGTGGTTCGGACGAAATCGTAATTTTAAAATTTTTAAACTTACGAAATAAATTATTCAATATCATATAAATTATTCAATATCATATATGAATAATTTATTCATATTTCACCTAAACATATTATTCGATATCAAATAACAACATAATTAATTTGGAAAATAGTGCGAAACTTTTACGAAAATGTTATTCCGTAAAATAGCATAAAACGTATTTTCGGCCGAACCGACCAATCGAAATCACACGGGGCTGCCCAAGTCAGCCCCAATAGTACTTGGGCAGTTAATGGGCTGCCCGAACAATGATCAATTCACTGTTTGGGCAGCTGTTACCCAGTTAGCTCAAAAGTTATCAAGTAACGTCGTTTTTCACAATTTTCACGAATTTTCACTCCAAAATAATTTCTGATAATTATTCAAATGCCCAATAAACATCCAATACATTTAAACATCATATTTTTCATGATCAAAAATCTGATTTTTCCAGATATGATCAGGGAGCAAAAATAATCATTTTTCATGTTTCAAATCTAATTTTCTCAACATCACTAATTAAAGCCACCACAAATGAAGAACTCAAGAATAATTTTAGGTATTAAAAGAGTGGTCATAACACTCTAAAATGACAACAAATCATCATATGATAAAAATTGAACTAATATTACACTAATATTAATCAATATCACTTCACACAGGCATCTACCCTCTAAATTCATCAACCAAATCAAAAAATCCCAAATTTTAGAGTGTAAAAAATCTCTACAACTTTTGTAAGAATCTCTACAATACAAGAATTCAAGCAAAAACAACAAAAATAAATTTCTAAATTGAAGAAAACAAAAGATTACCTTTAATCTTCCAATAGCTTCTTTAACTTTGTTCTTGTTGGAATTCTTCTTCTCTAAAATACTTGAAGAATTTTATTTTTTATGACATTAGGAGGTTAGGTTTTCATTAACCAAGCAAATGAAAAATTTTAAGCCCTTTATATACTATTATGGCCGAAATTTAGGAGGGGTTATTTTAGTCATTTTAGTTTATTTAATCTAGTTAAATAATTAAAGCTTTAATATTGAAAAAAATTCAATTTGTATACTCCAAGTTTAAATGTCATGCCATTTTTTATTAAAAAATAATAATTAAACATATGTAATATCAATGATTACAAATGAATATTATTTAATCTAATTAAACATAAAGTTAAAGTAAACAAAATCGAATGGAATACTTCAACCTTAAAGTTTAATGTCATTTGTAACCAATAATATTTAACCATATTATACAAAAATTATGACATATAGATATTAATTAATATTTAAAATATTAATTAATATAATTATTAATATATATATATATATATATGTATTTTTATTTACACTAAATAACAAAATACATATATTAATGACATGTGTCAAAATCTCATTTGACAATTAATTAATATGTATCTAATCAAATTTTGTATCAAATAGAATACACATTAATTATTAATTGACCGAAATGCTATAAGCATGTGTAATTTCGTTTAACCGTTAAACAATTCGAATTAACTCATTTAATCTGATAAAGTATTATGAATAATTTATATTATTCATAACGTGTTGCTCAAGTGCTCAACGAGTACACTTCATATTGTGAGACTCTCTAAGTTTGGGTTTATCCGTTACAGAATCCAATTTCGTATCCATAATTCATCCACTCGTAAATTATGACGACCACGAAATCCAATTTCACGTTCATAATTCATCAACTCGTAAATTATGACGACCACGGATAATATCGCTAAACTATTTAAGTGATAGCATATGTATAATCCCTCTGTCACATGACTATCCATATATCAGGGATATAGATACGATCATCAATTTCCTTAAGTATAATATAGTTGACTTACTAATTTACGATCTCTAAATAACACTCGGAACTTGCTTCCGCAGTGTACCATGGTCATGGATTTATTAGATCGCAAACACGTGCATGATATTTGTACATAGGACTGACGGATTCTATCAGATACTCACAAGATATCATGAGCATGAGTCCACACCCAATAAACAGACCTAAATAAATTGACGTTTCGAGTACCAACCCTAACAATCAAGACTGAGATTTCGTATCTCTCACTCTTTTGGTGATTGCAATATTGCTGTAGCTGATCATCTTGCAAACATGGGATTAGTTTCATCTTCTCTCATTTGGTGGGAAACTCCTCCAGAATCGACATGTGGTTTGCTCTCTAGAAATGCCAATGACTTCCGTAGCTATCGGTTTAGCTGATTATGTATGCTTTTGCACTCACGTGTCTAATTTGAAGGTTCATTTTCTCGTTGCTCATGAGATGCTTTGCCACGTGGCTTGCGGCAATTATGGCCACCTAACACTAAGCTTGGATTGCAGCTTCTACAATTCTTTATGGACTTCACAGCCTTTATTTGATGTTTTTGGCGCAGCTTGCATGAGGGAAATCTTGTGCCTTTTCGACTTCCAACAGTTTATTTTTTTTTCTTTTTTTTTTTTTATTATTCTAGTTAGGGATCGACACTTTTTTTTCCTTTAGTTTTTTCATTGGGTTTACTGACAAAAATTTTAAAGAAGCTAATACTTTTAAGATTTTGTCTTAGCTTAATTTAGTCTTTTCTCTTACTTCTTTCTGCATTATTTTTTTTTAATTTCAGAACTTTTTTTTTTTATTAATAATATTTCTCTGATAATGAGGTTGATTTCTATAAAGTATTGGATGCCAACTTAATTGTGATATAATATTTTGTGATGGTTTTTGTAGTTAAGATCATTCAAAAAAAAATTATCAAATGTATTGTTTCGTTAATTTTTTAATCTCCGGTAAAGGGCGAAGTCTCTTGTAATCAATTTTTTTTCCCAATAATAAGTACTAAGTAAATATTAAAGATATTCCTCAATTTTTTTTCTAACATTAGTATTAAGTAAATAATAAAAATACCACCCTGAATTTTTTGGTGAAAAATTATCATATTCGATCTTCCCACTCAAATAAATTCATGCCATCGCCTCTGTGTCAAGTGATCAAGACTTTAACTTTACCTAGTCCGCCCTTACTCTCTACTTATATGAGCGGGATCTCAAAACTCTTGATGTCTCGTTATAATTATTTTTCTCTATCTTGTAATGATTTGTATTTCTTGGGTAATGAAGTGCTTGTTTGGTACACTACGAGAAAATATAGAATTAGCGACGGAAATTAGTGACGAAATAATCTGTTTCAAAATTTAGAAACGGAATAGCGATAGAATTGAAATGGATTAAAACATTAGCTATGGAATTTAACGACGGGAAAAAATTCCGTAACTAATAATGGCAGCAATTAAATCGCGGGAAAAACAACGACGGAATAGCGACGGATTTTGTAATCCGTCTCTATATATTGAAACGGAATTGTATTTCAGTCTCTATATTTAGCGACGGAATTAAAATGCCGTCGCTAAATAGAGACGAAATTTAAATTCCGTCTCTATTTAGAGACGGATTACAAAATCCGTCACTATTTAGAGACGGCATTTTAATTTTGTCGCTAAAAATAGAGACGGAAATAAAATCTCTCTCTATTCCGTCGCTAAATTTACTTCAAATAAAAAAATTTCCCTTTTCCTTTACCCCATCACCCCCAATTCGATCCCTAAATCCTGAAATTTATCTGCCACGCCCTCTCTCACTCTCTGTACTCTCGATGAGTTCTCCCTCTATCTCAGCCTCACTCTCGTTATACTTTTTTAGAAATTTCCAAATTTCTCTAGCTTAATCTACTTAAACCAAAATAAAACAAACAAAGCCATTATTCTTCGCCGTGCAAGAGAAATGAAAATTGAGAAATTTCACTTCTTGAAGTAAGAATTTGGAGGAAAAAAAGAAGAAGAAAAAGAGAAGCTTTAGACTTGGAATTTTTTTTGAAATACCAGGTATGAATTCCTTAAAAATCATTTGAATTTTAAAGTTTTCTTTAAGTTAGAGATGGGTATTTTATCATGTTTAATAAAAACTCTAACTCACAACCAAACATAAAAAAACTTTAATCAAAAATTATATCTCTAAAAATTCTATTAATAAAAATTATATTTGAAGAATTTTTATTTGAAAAGTTGTAACAAACGGATCAAAAGATGTTGATGAACATATGGCTTTGCCAGTAAAAGTTACGTTTTGAAGAAGGAAAGAGGTTTGGTTATGGAATTGATATTATGAAAATGAAACTTGAATCTTCATGAAAAAAGAGGCTAAAAGGAAATCAAAGATGCCCATGATTTTCCCAAATCCAATCATATCATCTAAGTGGGTCTCTTGATTTTGATTTGCTAAATGTCAAGACAAAAGGTGCCAAAATGAGTGGGAATTTAATCAAATCAAAAGATACGAAACAAATAATAATAATAATAATTGTAAATAAAGAATAAATAAATAAACCAAATTGCTCCTCGTCATCACCCACAAAAACCGAACAGGTTTGCTAGTGATGAATTGATGATGTTTTTATCACGTAGTTTAATAATTTGACTTTCCAACTAGCGATGATAAAAAAAAAATTCCCAAATTTCGATTACCGTTTAATATTGTATAGTGCATACGTTCTATAAAGATAGATTTATTTTCTTTTTCAATTATTCCAAATTATAGTACACACTTTGTTTTAAAGTATAGTTGATTTTTTAGTTATCTACTATATCCTTATTTAATTTGTCTTCTTATTAATAAACTATCATTAATTAATTGTATTTAGAATAATAAGAAAAATTTGGAGTATACTAAGAAATACATAAGTAAAATTTACTATTATAATTGTATTAATTAAATTTTCTTAATTTGTGTAACGGAGAGAGTATAAAATTCAAGATGATTTTTTATGTCAAATAAAAAAGATAAATCAAAATTTAATACTAAATCTAATTTTTTCTTAAAAAATCCTGAATCTCAATCTCAATTTAAGAAGTGATACGATATTCAAAAAGAGATTGGAATTAATAAATGATGACCCATTACAATTGATCATGATACCTACTACCAAGAAAACAAGTAAGACCCTTGCATGACATTATAAATGCTTTGCACCATTGAATTTGTTTTCATCCACCACAAAATTTAATTGCGAATCTGCTCATTCATCTTATATGGAAATGGTTTAGGATTTGATTATTAGATTTTGGGTTCGAGTCCAGATGATATGTTTCTTTGTAAGAATATAGAGCAGTCGGACAAGTAATTTAGCGGCGGACTTATCAAGGTTTCCAAAAAAAAAAAAATCTTATATTGCATCATGGCCTTGTGTTCGTTTTGGTAAAATGAATTCAGTTTCACTTACATAAAACAAAATTTACTACCAAACCTTCAAAGAATGCTATGTATAATTCCACGATCTGAACACGAAAATGATTATTAATGATAAAAGGTTCAATTGCTTCAATTGTGTTTTGTCCTCACAATATATATATATATATATATATATTATAAAGCACAATGGTATTGGTGAAAGGGAAGACAACCAATAGTTATGATTAAAAGAGATAAAGTATCCAAATGTTATCTTTATGTGACTTAATTGGCGGTTCAGATCATTTCATTATAGTCTAATGGCTGATAAAGAATCATTTCATTATAAAATCTCTATAAACTTGATAATTATAGTTTACTAAACAAATTAAATAACAAAATCATTTTTATTATAAAATCTTTCTGAAAATATCAATTGTAGATTACCAAATAAATTAAATGGCTGAATTCTAAAATATATATATATATATATATATATACATACATACATATATTTTGAAAAGATTTTATACAAATGTGAATAGAGAACATTAATTTTCTTTGTGGGTCCAAAATTTAAGCTCAGTTGAAGTAGTTAGGGTTTTGATGGCGCAATTTCCACCTTTAAGACTAAGACATCGTCATTCACTATTCACACGTTAAACTAATGTTTGTAACCTTATAATATTTTATCTAAAATAATTAAATAAACAAATCATCAATAGTTATATTTCAAATAAACATCATATGTTATATGTTTATTGACCGGTAGTACTACGTCATTCATACAACGGTGCTATCAAATAAATACTCATTTTATAGGGCCAATAATAGGAAAAATTCCACAATATAATAACAATCTAATAATATATTTCCATGCATATTACAATATAATAACAATATTTAAAGACCTACGTATTATATGCTTATTAGTTGGCGGAATCAGATCACTCGTACTTCCATTGTATCAATAATTACTCGAAAATAGTAAAACCCTAATTTTTCTACAAGTTATGATATGAACAATACGAGAGTTGTAGAAACAAGATTATTCCCCAAGGTCAAAGTGAAGTACAATAGATGGTAGGGACTAGAAAAGTGAATCGAATTTAATGCAATTCAACTGAAAGTAAAGGGCAGCAGGTCCCACTATAACTTGGAGTTATGGTTCCCTCTACAATATTGATGATGATGATTCCTTCATCTCTCTTATGTCTATTTCTCAATTCAAATCTCCGTGTAATTTCTCTTTGTTATAATTTCCATTAAACTTTTTCTTACTTTCAAGTTTCAGTGACTCTTCTTTTTGATATCTCTGTAGTTTTCTCTATCAGTTACAGAAAAATTTATCAATGTTCCAATAATAGCTTAAACTAAGAATCAGTAATTGGTGGTCCATTTGATTTTGACACAACCAAATTCTCAACCAGTTGTTTGATAAACAAAGAAAATTGTGCTACCTACTATAATCATCACCATTCTTAATTTTATAGTTTTGTATAATCTTTGTTATATTACTAATATGTCTCTTTGAAGAGGGAAACCCTAATTAATGTTTCTACAGTAGTCAGTTGCCTGATGGTTCCTTTAGTTTCCCCTTTCTGATAGAACCCACTATAGTAAAAATAACCAAACAAAAACTTGTCCCTCTCTAGCAAGTAATTTTCTTGATCTATCCAGCTCCAAGCCTAGCTTCAATGAAAATCAACAACCCCATATATAAACCATACATTTTGTGTACCTTATATAATTAAATTAATAATTAACTAACCTCTAGTTGATTAGATGCATCAACTAATTATGTGAAGAAATTAAAAGAGAGCTAGAATTGCATACCAAAGAAGCTGAAAGCAAAGATATGAGCTAATAGGGGGAAGTGCAAAAGGAGATATTGACGCGGCTCAATGAAAATACATGGCTAATTATTCCCCAAATCTAACCACGTCTTTAAATTGAGACACGCCAATACCTTCATTTTCATTTTTACAACTCTCCCCCATTAACCAACAGTTCCCTTCTTCTTCATCTTATCAGAAGACTCCCATGCATGTTCTTTAATAAGCTCCATTACTTCTGCAATAAGAGAGAGAGAGAGAGAGAGAGAGAGAGCATATTCTTTAATACATGGACAGTTTCATTTCGCCTGCCTTAAATATAAATAATGGCTTTTGCTCTCCACATCATTTGCTTCATCAAGGGAAGCAATGTAGATATATATAAACCACTTAGGAAACTGTTTTTGTATTTATGTACGTATTCCACTTTGTCTATATATACATATATGTATATATAAATTTATATATATTATCTTATTTGTATTAATGGTGTTCCACCACATGTGCTGTCCTAGTTGACGCTGTCCGTGATGAATTAGGATCTTCTCCTGTTTTTATTATGATATTTTTTTATTTTAATTTTGATATGACTAATAATTTCTCTGATATAATATATATTTTAAAATGTAGATTTGAGATTAGATAAGGATACAAATTTATCTCCCTAGACTATAACTCAACAATTATAGTAGTGTCATTAAATTAATTTCATTTTGACTTTGTTTTACATTGAGGATCATGATTTTGTAGATTCATTTTCATTTGTTTTAATTATCTGGTTCTAAAGAAATGGATTGGTGACAAATAATGACAGGGTTTGGTGAGTTTGTTGTCCAATAATATATGGTATCCAAAGCTGAAAAGAAGCCACTTGGAAAATCTGCAATCACCAAAAACTGTGCCAACAATCATTAATAAATATGAAAGTGATTGTAATTGATGATTACCAGACAGAATTAATCAGCTTTTTGTGTGACTTGGCTTCCACATAGCCAAACAAGTCCTAATGGTATGAGCAATACTAAGGAGATTTTCTAGAGAGTTAGGTGAGATATAGGTGCCAGACCAATCTTTGAACAAAAAATATTTTCCGCCCAATATTGCTTCTCCACATGATTTATTTTTGTCGTTTGAAGAATAAATCAGATGAATTCAAACCCCAGTTGATGGATAAACGATACGGGTGGTAATTTCGGTCAGGATTCGTTTATTCGTTCGATTCGATTCGTTTTAAAGTGAATACGGGTTTGAAAAAGTGGATTCGTTTAATAAATTGGTCAATTCGATTCGATTCGTTTATTAAACGAATCGAATATGAATTTAAGCTCATTGATTCGTTTAAGATTCATTTTATTATTTTTATTTACTAGTTCTTGTTAATTTTCAATTAAGATTCGAGAAATTATAGCTAATTATCATAAAAAAAAAAAGTAATATTTTCGATATTTGGTGAGGTATTTTTAGTAAATATATTAATTACATATTTCATATGTAATTATTTATGATGAATTAATATAAATCAAGTGTGGTAAATTATTTTATTAAATAATATCATTGACTAAACGAATATTCGTATTCGATTCGTTTAATAAACGAATCGAATACGAATCATGATATTAGGATTCGTTTAATAAAGAAATCGAATACGAATCCACCACATTTTAATTCGATTCGTTTAAAATTCGATACAAATTCGATTCGTTGATTCATTTTGCCACCCCTAATAAACGATAACCCACAGAAGCTTACACATGGAAGATGATGCCAAAAATGAGTTCGTGGGTAACTCAATGGTCAGATTATAGCTTTTGACTTGAAGTACTAGACAAGGCTATCAATTTTGGTCAGAGGATATCGAAAAAAATAAAATGATATGAATTAGTTGGAGATTTTTTAAAAAGCATTTATAAAGAAGTATTGAGTAATTGTTGAATAGTTCTTGGCTTTGTGTTATTTTTTGTTTGTGTGAAGAGAAAAACTTAAAAATAAATCATATGAATTAGTTGAATACTTTTTCTTTTTTCTTTTTAAATTAGAAAAACATGTATTGAATAATTGTTTTTTTTTTTTTTGGATAAAGGGGGATACTATATTTAAAGTAAAACACAGATTCGGCAAAAATGAATCAATGAAAATACCCCAAGAATGGATTATGTGGCAATTACCAATAGAAAAGATCATTCTCCTTTTGAGTAAATCTTTGGTGCAACGGAAGTATGAGTGACGTGGTACCACCAGCGAATTAGAAAATGACATGTATAATTTAATACTTATTTTTTAACTGTTTTTTAATTTTTTAACACGCGTGGCAATATATGATTGGCTTGTTGCATGGATGACATGGTACCTCTGTTGCACCACAGATTTTCTCCTTTACCAGAGGGAATAATCTTCGTTTGCAAATCTCCATAACCACTTGAATAAGAGAGCCAAATTCTTAGACTCTTACTTGACAAAAAGCTTTTTCCTCAACAGAAAGAACTAGGTATTTAAAGGGAGCTTAATTGCATTTGTAATTAAGAATCGAAGCAGCATTCCGTGTGCCCAATGGAGGTCACCATCAATGCAAACTAGGAGTTTTTTATGAAAATTCACCTTTAGACCTAAAATCATTTCAAAACAATGGATAACTTTTCGAATGTTCAAAAGTGAATTAAAATCTTTCTTCTTAGAGAAGGTGAGATCTTGAATGTTCATAAGTGAATTAAAATCTTTAGCGCAGAACTCTTGCAAAAAACTGTATAACACCTTAAATATTAAACGAAACTTCCCAAATATTGATGTGATTCTACATCAGATTCGGTTCAGAGCACAATTGATTCAGTCCATATACCAGTGGGACCAATTACAAGAAACAAAGTTCTGAAGATCAAAGACGCTATAACAGGTCTAGCTCAACGTCATGTAGCCGAATTGAATAAGCACATTAGAGAACAAGTGGACTTCAAGAAATAGGGTTCAAGAGTTATACACTTGACCCACGTCATCAAGGAGCAGCATGGATCAGTTTTATTTATTTAGGCTCAGTTTCATTATAATATTATTATTTATTTATTTATTTGAATGTACGGATCAAAACATGGATATGCACGTTTTATTTAGCTTTGTGTTAGTTTATTTTTACATATTTGTTGGTTTCATAATGGACTAAGAAGTAGGAGTTATGGACTTGAGTTGAAACGGGGTAGTTTAAAGTTATTTTTGACTTTTTGCATCTATTATGATTTGATTCATGTAACTATTTTAACTCTAAATTTTCAGTGGAAAAATGGACACTACTTTTGTCAACAAGCATTATGCGTGTGTTTATTTCAAAGTTAAGTGATTGAATAAAAACTCATCAAAGGGTTAACATCCTTTGTGACGTCATTTTTCTGGCAAGATTCATTTGAGGCAATCTCCAATGATTTTCAATGATAAGTTCTTTGAGGGTTTACAAGATTTTAAATCGGATTTCTCTTTACTGTATCAAGTTTCGTATCAAATACTCGTCCAAATGAATCCAAAAAATAGCCACATTAGCAACATGGGAATAGCACATAGTTGGAATATTTCTAATGGAAGGCCGAGCATATATCCTCAGAGAATAATATATTGTGAGCTTTCCAAATTAAATAAATCAAATAGAAACAAGAAACCATCCAAATATTCTTAAGCTGAAGACCTAAATGTTTAGAACAAATATCCTCCCGAAGTGTAGTGATGTAATGAAGATGGATTGAAGTATGGAACTTACTAGCTAGCAAGCTAAAACAGTAATGTGTTCCTGGGGAATAAAAGACTTTCAAATCGAGAAAAATCAAGAAAAGAGATTTCCAGAAGTCTAGACTATCATCTTGAGGTCAAATATGTAGTGGAAATTATTGTAAGTGGTGAAAAGTTAGATGATTTATCTTTATAGATTCATAAACTGATTCTTAATATGTTAATTTATGATTGATGGTTTTTGTAGGACAAACTTGAAGAAGAAATTCAAGAAAAGAAAGGATCATTGAAATTCGGAGGGAATGACATTCTTGGACAGTCATTAGGTAGGAAACAACTCCTAATCATTTTTAGGGTGTGGGCAAGTTTTAATTCCATCCATGTACTATAACACCCCTTGGAATTATAAGGAGAGGGACATAGAGAATATGCTAATCCATGACAAATTTGTGGCTATTATGTCAATGTTTGTAGCACAAAATAGAAAAATGAGGTCGAAGAAAGAAATTACTATAATTGTAGATACTTTATAAATTATTAAGATCGATTTTTTCATGACTAAGTTATGTAAATAGAATCCAGAATAATACGGAGCTAAAGAGTGGGGCTAGGAAATCATAGAAGACTGAAGTTTACTTTTGAATGATATATATAAGTATTATTCATCAGACAGTTACGTAGTAAGTGTCTGATGATTTTATTTAGAAGATTGTCTTTGCTGCAACAAATTAAATAGTGTCGTTATGTTTTGTCAATTCTTTGAAGATTAAAGATTAAGATTTCCATTTCTTGGAATGGTATTTTTGAATATATTTGCATGGATAGATACTTGTCTAAAATCAATTTTTAGAAGTTTAGAAGTATTTATTTCAATTTTGTCAACTTCCATTCTTTGACATAATACAATTTATATAAATTTACATGAAGTAATTAGAGTGAATTTATGCAAGTGAGTTCAATATGTACTAGCACAAAAAGAAGGAATATGTATCAGCTGAACCGCTTGGCTTATCAACCGCCAACTTAAAAAGAAGTGCTCTACCATAATGCTATTCATATCTTTTCCAACTTATTTCCTGTTCAAAGATTTTTTTACTATATTTTTTTCTCAATTTAGGGGTAGTTTGTTTTATTATTATTATAAATATCACTCTAACTTGATTTTTATATTTACAGTTCAATTGAAAAAAGTCAATGTACAAGATGAGATTGATGAAGTTTCACTTGAATTGGACATCTTATGTTTCAGACCTTATTTAATATTTTTTATATCTTTGTAGAATTATTGTTGTTTAACTTGGATTATAGTTTTTTCTATAGGAAAAATATTTTGTAAGATAATATTTTGTTAATGATGATGAGTGGTCAATATATTTATATTTATCGTCTTTTTATCTTACATTTTATGAGTTAATTCGAGCTTTATGAGCTTTTTGATTTATTTTGAGTATGTTTTGTAGGTTCGGATCATAATAAGGCCAAGTAGAACTTGTCGAATGAAAAATCGGTAAAATCATAACGAAAACGGGTAATCTTCCAGACCCCACAGGGCGTGTCGCGACACATCTTTGCACATATCGACGCGGTCCAGTTATTTTTGAGAATAGATCCAAAAACGTTTACTTCGCTGGAAATATTAGCTTCCCATGGCAGGATTTTATCGACAACTCCCTCGATTTTCAAAAGGGTTCTCTGTAGTTCTCCTACACCTTCAGGATATTACAGACAAGGCTAAATCTAAGCTAGCTAGTTGGAAAAGGAAAATTTTATCTATGGTAGGACGAGTAGAGTTGGTCAGATCGGTTTTTCAGAGTATCTTTATTTATAGTTTTTGGATCTATCAATGGCCAGCTTCTTTAATACGGGATTTACATAGTTGTGCTCAACGATTTATTCTTTCAGGTGACTGTGAGAGCGAAAGAGTAATCTTATTCTTAGTCACAGATGTGTTTACCGGATTGGGCTATCATCCTTTCACATTTATATCCTTTATCTCATTTTAAAGGTTAGGATTTCATCAAGATAGATCTAAGGGTCAAAATCTTGACAACACATTAATGAATTTGATCCAAAAGTTGGCTTGACTTTTGTGTTGGCAAAATAATGGCCATTATATTTATTTTGACTAAATCATAACCATTAAAAGGAAATAAAGAAGATAATGCAAAAGGATAATAGCTCATCTCGTGTTTACCTATTGCTGATAGATAGTTAGACACTCTTAATTCTGTTTGTTTATTAAAATTTCTTTGGGATTTACACAACAAGCAATCCTGACTCTCATTTTTTAATCAATCGTTATGATCTTTATGATCCCAATAGACGGTATTTGAAATCTTCTATTTGGCATGGTTTTAGAAGGGTTATCCTGATTTGTGACAATGACAGTCTTTGTGACAGAAACCACCGTAGGATTGAGTACCTAGGCAACCTCACGTAATTGAACGAACCCCAAGAACCGAAAATCTCAATTTTATAGGAACAAAACTCATTCAAAGATCGGATTAGACCCTCAAAGAACCTGTCATTCAAATCCCTTTCAGAACCAAGAAAGGAACCACAAGAACCGCGAATCTCGATTTTATACGAACAAAACTCATTCAAAGATCAGATTAGACCCTCAAAGTACCTGTCATTCAAATCCTTTTCAGATTCAAGAAAGAAATCTTACTTGCAGTTGGACACAAAAGATGCAACCTATTTGATAAACCGGATGTTAAATTCAATGAACAAGAGAAATTCACACTCTCTATCTCAATGAACAATAATTTTAGGCTGAAAATTCTGATTTTATTAATACATTAGACTACTTTATATAGTAAGTCTTAAGGAACCCTAATCTAAATAGGAAACTAAAACAAAATCCTTATTTAATAAAGATTCAAAATCCAAATAGAATAAAAAGATTCAAAATCCTCATACCATTCTAATACCCCACACGCCCATGCCCTAATTTAGCCTAATCCAATAACAAATAAATTAAAATATTAAAATTAAATATCTTCAAATAAATGGGTCAGATGAATATATCTTGGACCCACTTCTAATAAGCCCATTTGAAAAGATTCTGTTCTATTTATGTTGTATGGTTTTGCCAAGGTCTTCAAGATTATGCCTTGCATTACTTCATTATTCTTCTTAACTCATTGCCTCGTGATTGGCCCTATTGGAACATATAATTGATCAATCTTCTAGGCTTATCATGTATGTGATCCTTGATTCATATCATTCCCTTACTCATGGAAAGGATTCGACCTCGAATCAGAACCTATATCAAATAAAGATAAGTCAGCAACATTAAAAGTAGCAGAAATATTATTCTCACCGGGAAGATCCAGTTTGTAAGCATTGTCATTAATGCGCTCCAATACTTGAAATGGTCCATCTCTTCCTGGTTGCAAGTGAGATCTCTTATGTACGGGGAACCTTTCTTTACGCATATGCACCGAAACCCAATCACCAGGTTCGAATACGACATGTCTTCTACCTTTTCTCAATATTATGTTTTCTTTCTCACGAATAGATTTTTCTCTTGCCATCCAAATCATCCTCTTATCAATAGGTAAAGATAGCAAATATATTGGTGTTAGTGGGTTAAAACTGATGAACACTAAAAAATATACATTTATTAAAAAGAAAATTAATCATTTTACACTTGTAGTTTCATTAATCCCCTAAATTTAGCACATTTGTAAAATAATAATTAAATTTATGTTTTATATAGTTTTATTGTGATTTTTATTTCTTATGTAAGTAAAATAATATTTTGGATGCATAACTAGAAAAATAGACATTACATTTAGATTTTGGAGGCCATAATTTTAAACGGGCATTCTAACAGTATACAATTTCGGAAGTTCTAATTTATTCAATTATTGTAATTTAGCTATAATTGTTTACTCTGATATCAGATTAAGACGATTCCAATTCCAGATAAAAGAAGACTCAAATATTTACAACTTTGCTCTTACAAGATTTTCTAGTTCTGATTTTTTCAAGTTCGAAATTGGTGAAGAAATCAATATGTGTTGCATGTAATTTTAATTATTGGAAAATAAAATTAAAAAATAAAAAATAAAAAAGTAAAAAAAATAAAAGTTGAAATGTCACAATCCACTTGTGACAAATGTTTGCAAAATGATCAACAAAAATAAAAATAAAAAGTCAAAAAGAAAAAGAAAAAAATAAATTAGTAAAAGTTTATTGTTTGTGTTTGATTTGAAAAGTTGTAATTAATAATTAAAAGATAAGCACTTGTATTATAAATAGAGGTGTTCACCTCTCATTTTGCTCATGCTTCTCTCATTTTCTCTCTTAAAGAATTTAGAAGAAGTGTCTTGTGTGTATTATTTTCTTGTAATTTCTTTTTTCTTTCAGTAATAAAATTTTGTGTATTTTTATAATTGTGCATTATGTTAGCTTTTAGTCAACTTATATATGTTAGATCCTCTTTAGGTAAGCTTTAGGGTAGTCGTTTTTTCCTTTAACTCTGTATTAAACTCTTCATTTTATTTGTTAATAAAACACTCTCGATCGGATTTTTTAGCACATGCTTATGTAAGTCTTTCGATGATAACCTAGTTGTTATATAAAGACTAGTTTTGATGTTTTCATTTTATTTGTTAATAAAACACTTTTTGATGTTTCACCCATAAATGAGGACGAACTGATTATCATAAGTGAACTAATATATATATATTGTGAACACCCTTATTTTAGTTTTAAAAAAATTATCACTTAAATATCTATTAGCTAAATTATTGTTAATGACATTTATCATATATATAACTGAAAGAAAAAAGTTATAATGTATGTTTAGCTTGTCCTTGAACTATATGTTGCTTCTCCAATCTCCACAAGCAAATGAAACCTTTTTAGCATTTTTAATGATGTGTTGAGCATTTGTTTAATTCTAAATTTAACCTATAGAAATTCTGATTAGGGTGAAAATAATGTAACCTCAATTATATAAAAGTTTAAAAAAAATAGTGATGACCCATCTCCCGACTTGGAATGAGCAAGCCGACATTTTCCGTCCTGGACCCGACTCGACCCAATGAGATTGAGCCAATGTTCCATCATCTTGTTGCCCCCACTTGGGTTACAAGCCCACATTACTGAACTCGGTAATTAAAATTGTAACATCCTGCCAGAGGCAGGATGCTGCCTGTAGGAGACAGATTTTACCCATCTCTATAAGCCTCTAAATTTACAAAAAAAAATATGGCATGATGTATTCTAAAACTGGACAACTTGAATCTCAGTCCAACATCAAAACAAACCTGAAACAAACATCATATACCAAAATGGACCTTAGGTCCACACCAACACATCAAATTCATCACATAAGGGCTCCGTGCCCATATCTGTTGGGGTTGGTCATCAGAGCGTCAATTTCTGGTTGTATTTCTTTATGAATATTACTGTAAAACTATATTATTATGAATAATATAAAAGTTTCTATAATATAATGTATCTTTTAATATGGTAAAGACGTAATGACCTTAGAATGACTAGTCATGGTGTTGTTGCAAAAGCGTCGCAACTGACATTGAGTTGTATCATGACATTGTCATTCTCAGACAGTTCATGGTCAAGGTTTACACTATTTGGTCAGTATAGTAAACCCGTTGAGACCGGTACATGTCGTATACTGGAATATATGATTCCAATGGTTTCTCAATGAACCATAAGTCTTGGAGACTAATATAGACATGTAGGTGTTTATAGCGGATAAACACTGAACGACTCACCGAAGATTCTTAATGGATGGTACACCAACGTCAATAAGAATCTTATCGGGTTGAGTAGCACTTGTGATTCTTCGACTTGAGATACCACTGTGGGCGCATGAGACATCTTCTACACTTAGATGGCAGTGATGTCACTGATCTATTTAGTTCAGACCTCCGCCTATTCGTTGGGTGTGGATCATAGATCCTCAGGGTGTCATGTGTGTATCGAGATAGGATCCGTCAGTTCTGTGTATCAGAGCATAGGTAGTCCATATGATTAGCAATCAGATAAAAAACATGGGCCCATGGTACAATTTAGAAGTTAGTTCTAAATGTTCTTTTTGAGATTGCTAATAGAATAGTCGACTGGATAATCCCTATAGAGATTTGACGTTTACATCTATATCTCTGGGATTTATCCGGATACCTGTGAATGAGGAATTATACATTTGCCATGACCTCGACCTGTATGATTCAGCAAGTTTATCCGTGATAGTCATAATTTACGGGTGGATAAATTATGGACACGAAATTGGATTTCGTGACGGATATGTCTGAATCTAGAGAGTCTCACTAATGAAATATACTCGTAGAGCACTAGGGCAATAATTATAAATAATTTTGATTATTTATAAAGTCGTTTAAAGGTTAAACGCAAAATACATGTGTAGGGACCCGATAGTCATTTCCTTGATTTTTGTGTATTTGCATTTAATGTTAGATTAATCAAATACACATTATTAATTGTCAAATTGAGATATTTGACTAATATCATATATATATATATATGTATTTAATATTTAATGTAAATATAATACATATATTTAATATATTTGAATTTAATTAATTAATTAATTAATTATTTAATTGTTAAATGATTAAATTAATTAAAGTATAGATATTTTAAAGTTATGATATTTGTTTTAATGACTAAGTTGCAATTTTTGACTTGGTTGAAAAAATCATTAAAGTGTAATGATCATTTTTAACAAGTTGGCAACTTGATTTAAATGAAATGAAAAACAAAATATCTTGTATTTTCCTTTAGCAATTTCGGCCAAGGGGCTTTATTGTGTAAGTATATATTGTTTTGTTTCATTTAGGGTTTAATAACCTAAAATACTTTATCAAAAACTCCATTGAAGGAAGACAAAGAAGCTTGAGAGAAAGAAAAGAAAAATCAAAGAAAAACATGGATTTAAGTAAGTTTTTCCAACTTGCCATTAGAGAGAAAAATATTCCTCTTGTTTTTGGAAATATCTTGTGATGTTCTTAAGTTTTTCTATTCTTTATTCTTTGTATTTTTGGTGGATGAAAGTTTGATAAAAGGGTTGAGCATGTATAAAGTTGATAGAATGTTACTAATGAAGTAGTAAGCATTCTTTTCATGGTTTTAGAACTCTGTTGTCATTCTAGAGTTATTGACCCACTCTTAAATAACCTAGATTTGTTCTATTGTTGTTTCATTGTGGTGATACTTGATTGTAATGGAAGAAACATGATTGAAGTGTTGGATTTAACCAATTTGGTCTAATTTGTCCAATTTGAAGAAATTGAAAAATTAGGGTTTTAGACCACTTCTAAATTTGGGGCTTTTCATTTATATGGTGTATTTGGATGTGTATATGATGCATGTAAAATATTGGGTTGATTGGATTTTTCCTTAATGTGTTTTGAACATTGGAAGTGCAAAATGCACATTAATTCACTGCATGTGGGCTCTCGGCCTTGGGGCTAATTTTTGGAAATTTATGTTGCAATTTGAATTTCAATATGTATGACATGTTAAATTCATATATGTAATGATTTAGAATCATCCAAAATCATTTCGAACAATTTCGGATTAAAATAAACAAAATGCTTTGTTTAAGGGCAATTCGGTAAATTCACATAAATTTGATTTATAGTGTTTTATTTCATAATTTGATTGTTGGATAATAAAATAAATAAGTTTATTTTATTAATCCGAGAAAAAGTTTTGAAATCAAAAAATTTGATTTTCCACTGTTCCGCTGCGTTACCGGATTTCCGCAATAATACCCTTACAATATCATCTATCAACACTCAAGGTCTCTGTGCCCACAACATCATAAGTAATCAAAACATTTACTTAATATATATACAAACAGCATGCTCAGCACGTCAAATAAAACAATAAATCAAATATCCTATACATATAAAACTTCTTCTAAGACACTTGCAAGGGTGAATGCCGCTTGGGTGATCCGCGTCTCAAGCATGACTTCCAAAGTTGAAACAGTTGACCCATCTGGTAGCCAACCTACAAAACTAACAAACTGGTTTGGTGTGAGTTATAAAACTCAGTAAGTAACCATGCTAGTATTATATCAAACAAGTCAAATATAAACTTCAAACAAACATATCAGTAGTTTATCAGAATTACTAAATTGTTATAAGTTCAGATTTTATTAACTTGTTATTATCCTTATACTTAAACCATGACAAATTTTCATATTTACATATCTACATATGCGCTAATCTAATAACTAACATCTAAAGCATACAAAGCAAAACATGAATATCATAGAGTACATCGTTTAATATCAAATATACTTCAATCACATGAAACATGAAGTCATACATATATATTTTTATCAAAATTATCCATTTTGAAATATCATTAAAATCAGCAACTTAAACAAATTTTCTTCTATTCGGATACAACTATCTTCAATACCAAAACAAACTTACTTTAACTCTTGACAAACTTTTTTCAATACCAAAAATCTTATGATAACTTAACATCCGTATCTCTTTCACAATATAAATATATACGATACAAACTTAGCACATATATTTTATAGCATCTTATGGCCACACCGGTTTACATATCATTCTTTCATTCCATGCACACATACACCATCCATACATATCACATGATCTATCATACATACACATATACTCAAGCATACACAACAGTCAAGGCATTCAGGAACACACAATCAAGACAACACATACATATGAGTTGGCTCACATATACAATGCTCGTACGGGACTCATTACCTATTTTAGAATAGGTATGAGATGAATTTCATCTGAACGGATTCCTAACCAGCTCGACTACTACACCACTAATCATCTAATCAAACATACACACAAGCGCGCACACGACAAACAATCCGAACATCATTCAAATACTCATATACATACATATGTTTCAAACATATGAATATACACCTTACTACGAATTCAAATCTCATATCTTTCACAATCCTAAAACATTTCACTTCAAAACACACCAATATATACATATTGTTGGGGCAGTTGTGGAACCCCTATGGTCGAATCGGTACCCCGTGCAGCGGAAATGATTCTAACCCATAGATATCAAGTATGGGTGTAATTTTAAATAATTTAATGAAATATTATATTCCATTACAAGTGTATAGGAAAAAATCGGGACTGAATCGGAGTCCGGAAGCTCAAGAACAAAGGAAACAAAATTGCAACGCGCGCATTGTGCGCAAACCAACAGACTTTTTTTTTTCTAATTCAAATCCTTCAGCGCTCAGTCCAGAGAGCTGAAGGTATTAGGGTATTTTACCCTAATATCTTCAAACTCTCCCTAAACATTTCGAAAATACCCCAAATTAATTTTTTAACTTCAAAATCAACATCAACACATGTTATAGAATAAAAATCAAGTTTTTCAAAATATCAAATATTTTTACAAAATATAAATTTATTCTAAATACGCACTTGTGTAAATTTTGAATCCATACACAAACCAAATTAGAATCCCAATAACAAATGTCTCGTGAATAATTCTAGGTCACCCAAAGATGGTCAAGTGATTCTATAATGGTAGTCATAGCTCTAAGCTTTAATTTAGAGTTCCAAACTCTAATTTTATGTTTATGTCTAACATAAATATTTTGACACAATTACAAGCATATTTTTGTTTATACTTCCAAAGCATCCTAACACAATTAATTAGCCTAATTTCAATATTATGTATCTAATACATAATTCAGCACTATATGTCTCACTAATGAAAAATATAGCTTTTAGAGAAGATCAAACTTACCTAGCCAGGTTGATTCAAAGATCCAATCTACTTCTCTTTGTTGAAATATTTGGAGAGCTTCCAAGGATTAGCAAGCTTAACTCCAAGATCCAATCTTGATCCCAATGTTAGCAAGCTTCACCCCAAGATCCAATCTTGATTTCTCCTAGATAAAATGTTGTAGAGACCTTACAAGCTTCTTTAAACACTTCTCTAACTTAGGCTAATTTCTCTAAGAATTTGCTTGTACTTAGCTTTCTCAAATTTTTTCTTTGCTTAATTAAAACATTCCTAAAGCTTGCTATTTATTGCAAAACATATGCAATTTTTAATTAATAAAAGTTGTAATCAACTTTTATTTGGGCTTAATCTAATTTGTCCAAATATGTATAATTAGGTGTGACTAATCTTCATTGTCTCCCATTTTGATTTAATCCAATTAAATCAATCCAAAGATTATGAAATTGATTAGTTAAATGTTTACCACTTTGATTTAGTCCAATTAAATCAAGCCAAAACCACTTATTATTACATACTTACAATTACCATAATATCCTCAAATGGTAGAGATAATTATAATTTTACAATTAATCTCTTGTATAATTATTGAATTAATCCAATTAATTAATTAGGTCAAAGTAAATAATCAATGTTATCCAATAACACTTGATTATCTTAGTGGATAATTATAATATCAAATATTATATTTTATCAAAATTAATCGGCTACCCAAGTGCTCAACAAGTATATTTCATATTGAGACTCTCTAAGTTCAGACATGTTCGTCATAAAAGCCTAGCTAATATGTACGCAACTCGGCCACCTCCGAATTCGCGAAGTACACGAATGATCTTTCTGAACTATACAAGTCGAGATCATCTCATATGTCCAACAATCCATCTGTTGTAGGCTATTCAAGTTGTGCTTATGAAACATAGAATACACCGTTAAGTTTCCGAGGCGCACATCTCATGTCGACATGTCCACGATTCTTCATAACCGATGTGATCCACCCTAGGTGATCGACTTTGACCAAAGCTTTAAGAATCGTGACTTTACTCACATAGATATCTATACCCCTTATGGTACACATACGGGCTGACGGATCCTATCTTGCTTCATATTTGATTACTAGTGCATCGGTCCACACCCAACAAACATCTAGAGGCTATACCATGAAAGGTTTCTGACATACATGGCATCAAAGTGTGGAGGATTTCACAAAAAATTAATATTATCATATAGTCCAAGGATTGCATATGTTACTCGACTCGAGAAGATTCCTATAGAGGGTGGTGTGTACTTCCAACTATTAGGAATCACATGTGAATCATTCAGTATTCAGTCC
>SKCR01006149.1:0-25356 GCA_019454045.1 Zanthoxylum bungeanum | reverse complement strand
AACCAATTAGCCTAAACCAAACTTGGCCCAACCAAGCCCATTAAGCCCAAATACAATTTTACAAACCCAATTCCAAATTTGGCCCAATTAATTAAATTACAAAATTCCAAATTTCACAATTAAATTAATTAAAGTGTATAGCCATAATTAATTAACTAAATTAAAATTTCCAAAACACTAATTTACTCAATTAATTATGCTTATCATCATCAACTTATGTCCAACACAATTGAATCAAAAATCATCATCATTTCCATGCTTATCATTCACGGCAATTGTAGGGTTTTATGTCCGATTCCGAATTCAATCCAATTAAATCCTAAATCAACATTTCCCAAATGATTTCAACTCATCCAATGATCAAAATCAAAATCAAAACACATGACTTAGGGCAACACTAAACTTTCGGCCAAGCCTCAAATTTAGGGAAAAATTGATCCAATCCAATTTTCATCAAATTGATCATGCATAACACTATGTTATCATCATTCAAGCATATATCAACAATCAATTTCATCAAAACATGCTCAAATCATTTTTACCCAATTTTACCCTAATTCCAATTTAATGCTTAAACAAGGCTCTGATACTATTGTTGGGATTCTAGGTTAGACCTAAGATCATTCAAGCATTGAAATCATGTGTGAATACAATAAGAAGTATGGCGGAATCATACTTAGAAAGATCGGCTTTTGCGATGCGACGAACAACAAAATTCTTGGCACCTTCCTTGAAGCTTTCTGCCATGGGTTCCTTGTTGTGCTCTCCAAATTCGGTCAAGCTCCAAGCTTGGGAATGGATTCCATGCTTAAGGGTTTGTTTCCCTATCACCTTTGGATGACTCTTCATGTGCTAGCATTGGAAAGATTTACCACAAATCTTCCTTGTTTCTTCTTCTATGTCTCGGACAAGCAAGAAAATGAGAAGAAAATTGGCTTCAAAAGCCGAGAGGGAGAGGAGGGAAAAATGGTTCCAAAACCGTGTGTGTGTTAAGAGAGAGAGAGAGTTTGTGTTGTGTATTTGGTTTTTAATTTCCAAAATTCAAATACCAAAAACAATTACCATTTTTCCAAAAAAGGTACAAGACTTTTAAAGTCTTCCAACCACTCACATCACTCATGAATAATGACTGGTTGTCAATTACTCAAAGTGATAAGACATCCATCATTGATTGACAAGTGATGTGATGCGTGATGTGACTTGTGGGCCACACTTGAATTCGAAATGCGAGCGGGCCCGCAAACACTCCCGGGCTCGGGTTCGCTATTTTGAATTAACGAATTTTCCGTTGCGACGTAATTAAATCTAATTTAATTAAATAATTATGCCTAGCAAAATTGTTATTCACGTCGCTAGCAGTCTAGAATAATAATTCTAAATTTCTGTTGCCCGAATTAAAATCTAATTTTAATTCCGCGTCGAAAACCAATTTCATATAATATATCGAATATATTATTTTATCGATTAATTCCAAATTAATCGTTCTCTCTCTTTAAATAATATTTTATCCCAGATAAAATATCTCCGTAATTAATCCTAAATTAATTTTCTCTCTCTTATAATTAATCTCATATTAATAAAGTGCGAGTCATACGTCATCGGTGAATCTTCGGGAAGCGACCCATGAGATCCCCGAATATGTTGGCAGTAAATCCGGTCATCGGACTATCCGAACACGTACGTATCTAGTACTACTTTTTTACCGATTTACAAGACATGATTGGCTTCTAGCAAAGCACCGTGCCTACCCAATTCTCCAGAAATATTCTTAAATGAATATATGATCTTTATCAGGCGTAGTATACGTAGTATTGCGTATTTCGATCCAACATCGGATGTCACGTGCTAGGCCTGGGGCTGGAATTGTGTCTGCCCCGTACGAAACACATATCGGATCTCTGGTAACTAGTCTCTATAATCGGATAATCATGACCTAGTCATATATCCCGATGACTGCAGTACATAAGAGCACCAGTTCCGTATCCTACGTGATCATCATCTCTACTATGACTGAAGTGATACTTTCGTCTTGACATCACACCCAATACACTACGATTCTCAATATACCCAGAAGAGGCGTACACAGAACCTGTTAAAGTCCTGGACGACCAAAACCAAAGATATTGATTGTCGCAAGTATTGCGGTGCAAGTCTCAGGTTAAGACCAAATACACCTACCCTGATTCGGACTTCCATATCCATAGTCATACTACCAATGGAATTCCGATGGGTCTATCTATAGAGAAGTTGTTTCCGTACCATCGGTATAAACACAACCTCCTATTACACTTGCATGAGTATCCTATACCCAAATATATGAGAACTATGATGTTATGCTCCCACAACGCGCACAAGTGTAATCTAGTCTTTTACGCATTATCGATGTCCAATCTCGATAATACTCCGACTAGGGATATTTATGATTAACCTTCGTGGATTGATACTGTCTCATATCATCTCAATCCGGAACTAATCATAAGGACCTTCTATCATTTATATATCTAGGTAATCTAATTACAAATGATAAAAGTGCAATTTCCTTTGTCACATAGTTAATTTGTACAATAACACCATGATCTGTACAAATAGTGATGCTATGGGTCATAATTGTCCAACAAGCGCTCGTCACCGTCTCACCGACATCCAGTCACTCTCGGTCCTCTTCAACCTTCATCAATTTCAATCCAGGTGCTCCACTAATAACTCTCGTTGTAGTTGATATTGCTTAATTGATTTGCATGAGATATGGTTGTTAGGTTTATATTTTCTGTGAATTGTTATGGTTGTTAGGGTTCTGTTTTCTGTTATTGTGTTAAAGAAATTGATATGGTTGTTAGGTTTCTGTTTTTTGTTTTGCTTAATTTCTTTGCAATGTAAATGATTGGGTTGTTGATGTATCTGGGTTAGGACGTTAGGCCGATGTAGTTAGGTTAATTCATCAAATGTAAATGACTAAGCAATAACATTTTGTTAATATATTGTTATGAAATGTTTTGTGTTTCTAGGTTAGGATTCTGTTTCTGTTTGCAATATAAATTGTATTTATGAAATGTTGATGTAGTTGATGAAAAATTTAGTTTGCAATGTAAATGACTTAAATGAAATATAAATGTTGTTATTGATTCAAAATTTTATTTTCAGATTTTTTTATGTTTAACTTTGAAGAATCTACGCCTATTCGACCAAATTCCTCTATTTTCTTAACGGCCTTGAAGATGTACGTCAAGATAGTGATGAAGAAAATGAGGTCGGTTATGTTGAATAGGGAAAAATAGATGAAGATATTAACAAAAGTAAAGGGGCATCATTAGAAAATATGGACAATAAGAGACGAACGACATCAAAATATTGTGATCATTTTACGAAGGCTACTGTTGATGGGAATTAAAGGCAAAATGTAATCATTGTGCAAAGTTATTGAGTAGTATTTCTGAAAAAGGAATTAGTCACTTGAATAGACACATGAAGAAATATTTTACTAAAAGACAACCAATGTTTGAAGATACAGTTCAAAAAACTCTTAATGTGATAAAGTAGGAACATGGAACAGCTTCTATTGAGCTTAGATCATTTGATGTAAATATTTTCCGTCAAAAAATTATGTCATTGGTTATAAAGCATGAGGTACCACTTAATTTTATTGAGTATGATACTTTTATAGACTTGATGAGTTATTGCAACCCATTGGTGAAGAAGATGTCCATAAACACTTTAAAGACTGAGATTTTCAAGTTGTATAAATCAGAAAAGTTGAAAATATTGAATTTGTTGAATATTAATGACAGCATGATGGCTATTACTACTGACATGTGGACTGCTAGTAACCAAAAGAAGGGGTATATGGTTGTTACATGATATTTCATGACAACTCATGGCGTTTACAAAGTCGAGTCTTAAGGTAATTTAATTTTGTGTACATATAATAGTAAATGACTTTTTTAATATCCTGAATATACTATATTTGTATGCATTATGTAAAATGACTTTTTTAATATTCTGAATATGCTAATATTGTATGCATTATATTAAATGACTTATTTAATATTCTGAATATGCTAACATTTGTATGCATTATGTAGGTTCATATATCTATCAACCTCACATACTGCTGAGTATCTTTCTAAAGTTCTAATAAAATATATGATAGATTGCAATGTGGATCGAAAGTTGTCAACTGTTATTTTGGATAATTAGTTGGCAACTGTTACTTTGGATAATTAGTTGGCAATGTTACTTTGGATAATATTTGTAGCGCATTTGCGATAACCCGATGTCATCTGCAATATAAGATTCCAAAACTTTCACCGCAACTATCAAAATAAGCATATGTAAACTTTCACCGTAAAATAAAATATTGTTGCAACAGCAGCAAACCATCTGCTATTAACAGCAGCAACAGCAAGCTTGCTGTTGTTGCAACAACAACAACAATTCTGCTGCTAACACCTATATTGCCCACATTTCAACAACACACGACCAACACTTCCAACATCAACAAGACATTAAACTCTACTTACAATGTCTCCATAAACACACCAGTACGTAACTAGCAGATAGCTTAATAAGACCTCGAAGAGTGATCTTTAAGTGCAATTCAATGCGAATTCTAAGATCTTGTAAGTCCAATCTAGCATTTTTAGTATATTTCATCTTACCTGGAATGTTGAACAATGTGCCCACTAAACTCTCACATATGTTTTTTTATACGTATTACATCCAAATTATGTCGTAGACTCAAACTCCCCCAATACTCTAACTCAAATAAAATACTCATTCTCGTCCATTTAACTCTCCAGGTTGACGTTTTCAATTTTTGTCTCTATTATCATAATATTTCATTTGTGTGCTCTCTGAGATGTTGATGTTGGCAAAATATGTCAAATCTAGACAATTCACTGGGCATACTCAGAGGTTCTGGTTAACCGTTGAATAATTTATTTCTCTGCCAAGGATGACTCAACTTAAAAAAATTTACTTGTGCCCTGTGTATCCTATTTTATTCAGTAACCGTTGCGAATGTGTTTCAACCTCACAAATTGGACATGTCATGTATCCTTTAATGCTCCATTCAGTTAATGAACCATAAGCTGGAAAATCATTAATGGTCCATAATAATACGGCATGCATCTGAAAATACTATCGAGAAGTTGTATCATAGGTATGCACATCGACATTCCATAATGTCCGTAACTCCTCGATTAATGGTCTCAAGTAAATATTCATATCTTTACTAGGGGAACGTGGATTAGAGATAAACAATGACATAAACATGAACAAATCCTTCATATATTTCCATGAAGGTAAGTTATATATAATAACAACTACGGACCACATGCTGTAAGAGTTGTACATATTCCCAAACGAGTTAAAACCATAGGAGGCGAGGCCTAACCTGACATTACGGGGGTCTTCGGCGAAACAAGAGTACATATCATCAAATTCCTTCCACATGAAACATGATGTTTGAGTATGCCCTCCGCACCGATCCTCTTTTCGTGATACCATATCATGTCAGTCGCTGTGTGTCATGACATGAACAACCTCTGCAGCCTGGGCATTAATGGAAATATCATAATATCTTATGAGGTACTTTCTTCCCAAGACCACGAACTTTGTATCGACTTTCACCACAGATCGGATAATATTCAAGTGATTCATACTCGGCATGAAATAATACATAGTCTTATTTACAAGCATCAATGGATTCATACATCATTCTCAGATCACACAATATGTTCTTTGCCTCGTAGTATGACTTAGGCAATTTACTACCAATCGGTAATATTTGGCCAAGTAAGTCTAGCATCATATCAATACTTTGTTGGCCATTCTGTTCATCACTTTAATGTGCAATAGTTTCACAACGAAATTCAAGATCGACATCTCAACACCATCAAATGATATTTTTTGTGCCTCCTCGAGTATTTGACTAAATAAATTTTGATCATATCCATCTAACACTGGTATGTCACCGCCAACACTATGATCGACTTGTGGACCTTGTAAGTCGTGTAAAGCATCAGTTATCTTATTGTTTGCATGTTGATTGTAACTACTACTCCCTTCACCGGAATCAATAAATCGTGATTGTGAATTATATTACTCACCATGATAAATCCACGTACGATAAGTTGATGATATTCCTGGCATGTATAAATGATTCTCAACTTCATCTAACCGTTTTTTTTCCTATTTAAACAATTTGTACATAGACACCGAACATGATTTTTTACATCAATATGGTGCTTTGTTGATTCTATGAACTAATAAACTCTATTACGGTATTCAATACTCAATCTATCCACCGAGCTCATCCAATTTCTATCCATTTCAGTCAAAATATATACATATAAAAATATAATTATTAGACATTATATTAAACTCATCAACATCACCAATTAATTAATTATTTAAGTATTATTTATTTATTATTTATTTAATTAATTAATTATAAAACAAACTAATCTTACATATATGCATCATAATCAACTAACAACAAATTAACTAACTAACACAATGTATAAATAAAGATTTAAAAAAATTAGAACCGTAATTTTATTAGACATTATTTTTATTTTTATAATTATTAGATATTATAAATAATTAGATATTTATTTTTATATAATAAAATTATAATTATTATACATTATATTAAACTCATCAACAACACCAATTAATTAATTAATTATTTCAGCATACACATAATTAATTAATTAATAACAAAACAAACTAATCTTACTCACATATATGCATAATAATCAACTAAAACAAATTAACTAACTAACAAAATATATAATAAAGATAATTATAGAAAATTAAAATCCTAATTTTTGAGAAAGATTAAACTTAAATTAATTAAGTGAGAGTGATTCAAATATAAGGAAAAATAAAGAGAGATGAAATAAAAATTACCTTGTGAAAAATTAGAGTTTTGTTGAAATTTTGTAGGAAAATCGTGAGTAAAACTTGCAGAGGAGAGAAGAATAAAGGGGGAAGAAATGTCACTGTTTTTGGATTTTAATGACCTTTTAGCGTCAAATTTTCCTTATTCGATGCTAAATGTTAAGCTTTTAGCGTCGAATTAAATTTTCGACACCAAAAGTGACGGGATTGTCGGTTAAGTTGCAATAATCTTTAGTGTCGATAACATTTTTGACGCTAAAGGTATGACTTTTAGCGTCGATATTTTAATTCGACGCCAAAGGTTAAACTTTTAGCATCGAATATACATTTCGACGCTAAAGGTAAATGGGTTATCGGTGATGTTGTTAGAATTCTTTAGCGTCGAAACTAATATCAATGCAAAAGGTATGATTTTTAACGTCGATTTTATAATTTGACGCAAAAAGTTTAACATTTTACGTCGAAAAAATTTGTGACGTTAACAGTTTAACCTTTTATGTCGAAAGATAAAATTGACACTAACGGATTTATTAGCGTCGAAAATATTTTCGACGCTAAAAGGTTGGACGCAAAAGATCAATTTTCTTATAGTGTGAAGTAATAAGGAGATCCCTCTATATGAAACATAGAATAAATACATAAAATATAAATAGTATAGGGAACAAAATATAAATAGTATATGCTTCTATGTAGCCACTAATAACAAATCAGGAGTTTTATGATTTCTCCAAGTACTTCCTTAAATTTATTGTTCTTCAAATCAATGGTCACCAAAGAAGTGGCATCTAATAGTGTCTACTATGTGCTTATACTACAATATTGTTAGATACTAATCTAAACATTGCAGTTTAAGTGATTACATCTTCTAACATAAGTGTAGAGACAAACTTAGAGTCTAAGTACCCTACACACAAGTGTGTAACCTTAGAACTATAACCCTAATAAGAGAACTAAGAAGAAAAGATGAGAATGAAAGTAAATTCGTACTTGAACTTAGGCTAACCTAGTATTACTATAGATGCAAGGTGCATTATGGCGTAAAGGTCCAGGAATCTAGGCGCGCGCCTGATGAATGTGTAGAAAAATTCTCAAAAAATAACATGTATATTTATAATGTGTGTCATTAGAAGACATATCCTTTGACGTGTGCCCTTTAGGAAAAACATAAATTAAAGGAATACGTCTCTTAAAGTGAAATATTATAATTTTTGAGTTCGAATTGTATATTGGAAGGATATAATTCTTAAAGGATTACATCCTTTAAATTAAAGGTGTCTTTACAAAGGAAACTCTCCATGTCTATAAATAGAGCCTTTGGGTTCTTATTTTTCATTCATTCAATTATTTCAATTCTTTTATAAGTCTTTAGGCATAAAAGAGGAAGTTTAAAGTTTAGAGAGTTTCCATCATTTTCAAGTTTATAGTTCTTGAAAAAAGGAGTGCCTCTTTTACAAGAAGCAATTAAATATCCTGTGAAAATGTTAGCCAAGATTCGTAAGAGTACCGATGCACGACTAATAAGTTCTTAAGAAAAAAGTTTATTGGACTTATTTTTAAATAATTCTTAGATTTTTTTCTTTTGAGTTTATGTTTGATTCATAAATTACATGTTTACTATTTATTAATTTGATTGAATTATGCATACTAAAAATGATTAACAACACATCATATCCAACCGAATGTGAGGTGCAAATTGATATAAAATATGTAAAAAAGCATAGCAATTAGTAATGTAAAGAGCTATCATTGAATATATATAAAATACAATTCTAAAAAGTTCATTCACTACCTTTTGTTGGATGACGGGAACTAAGAATTCGTATTAATTAAATTGTTTAGAACATCAAAAGTGATTGGCCAAAAGTTTCAAGGGTGTAGAAGCTTAGGGAGTCATTTTTAGATAATCTCTAAACTAATTTTTTGTAATTAATACTTTAATGGAAAAAATACAAATAATATTATAATGGGCCATTCTATGGATAAAAAAACTCTATCAATAGTAGAATTATTGTAAGTTTTTAGGTTTAACAATGATTTTATAATCAAATAGCCCAATACTTTCACTATTAGCAATTTATTTTTATCCCTTGCCGTAAAATTTTACTATTTTAAATTTTATCAAATAATATTTGATTAACCATTACTAAACAAATATAAATAAATAAAATAAAAATACCAATATTGGGTTAAAGCTTGTGAATCTAAAGGTTACGCAACAAGCCCAATATCCCATATTTTCCATAAGAATTCCCAAAGTTAGGTCCAAAGCCTAATCAAGGCTAAAATGTTATTCACGCTCTTTAAATTCAATAACTATAATCACGGTCACTATCTTCTCCCTCAGCCACCAGGAAAGATACCCACAATATATTCTAATTCAACTAGTTCGTTGCAGCCTCTTCTTAACTCTAATTCTTCTTTTATTTGGCAAACAAAGCTTATTCCCACCAAGGGACCCACAAAATCCTCACTTCTTCTTCTTGACTGACTCTTATTCTTCTTGGCTATCTTTGGCGAACAAAGCTTCTGCTGCAACCAAAAACAGTGAAAAAATATTAGTTTTATTCGGGTCAGATTAGACGCGCGGCTGAATCACGTCACCTCGCATGTACCTCTCCCTTAGGCGTACCTTTGATAACACTGGACTAACCTAAAACTCTATGCAAATGGGATTTATATAGAGCTATGGTTAGCCAAAATCCTAGTTAAATCTTCCAAGTATGCATAGGTCTTAGTTAAAGAGTAGTATAATTCATTTTGTGTATCAAAATGAATTGATACCATGTAAGGAAAATCCTTACAATCAAAATGAATTCATTTCCTTAAGATAAAATAGTTGTATTGATAAAACGGCTTGCCGTTCGTTTTAATCCAACCAACCTGCATCATTTCTGAAACCAATTTAACAAAAATGGCTTGCCTTTTCTGTCAAGAAAACTCACTAGTTTGACGGTTAGCCTATGTAAACATCTTATCCGATTTGGCTAAAATCAGTTTGGTAAATCGGTTAGCCGTTTTATTCCAACGGTAAGTCATTTTGTCCAAAACAGTTTGTCGAATTCTGAAATTGATTTTAACTCTGAATCTCTCATTGTTTCTTTTTCCAACAAATCCCGAAATGATTCCCAAAATATGTTAAATATATTTTACATCATTTTATTATATAATACAATTGTAGTATCACATACTTGACCTATTAGGTTCGTTCTCAAGTCGAACACGGAATTGGTCATGATAGATTAAATCCATATAATCCATATTCCAATGAATATCATCATATGATTGCCATATTTCAATGATCATGAGTGGCATCTAGCTGTGTATCATGACCCTAGAATAAGAAATAATATAATATTTTCGTAAATGATTTCTTTATGATACGAGCCCAAATCAGTATTCCACCAATGACTTAAAGTATGAAATGTGTCTACATTACTAATCATTGGTTTAGTGTTGATCATAATCATGATGTTATGTAATATGAGAATTTCACCACTCAGAGTTCTCCTGCCATGACAATGGATTTGCGTTATCAAATATGTTAACTACGTAATGGAATACTAAACACATGTTTATCTTGAGTTTGGTGATCCTCTATCATTTCTTCCATAATCTTCATGTGTTTGTTAAGTAACTCAATAACTCTCTTATTGGTAGTATTTAAAGGACGACTCAAGTTGACGTCAAAATTACTTAACTCCCACATAAAATTTGTGAAGATCAAGTCATAGGATCAGTTCATACATCATTACCAAGAGTTTTCTATAGACATAGGGGTGTGCATCGGTCGGTTCGGTCGGTTAATCTTTAATTTTTTAACCGAACTGAAATTATTTGGTTAAGTAAATGTTCAACCGATTTAATCATATGATAACACATAACCATTAACCAAACTAACCATTATTTTTCGATCGGTTGGAAAAATAATGGTTAGGTTGGTTAATAGTTATGTGTCATAAATTTAAATTCATCACCATAACCATAAATTTAAATTCATCAAAAAGACAAACATATATGTTTTTAACAACATAAGACAAATTTAATTCGTCAAAAGCAATCTACAGTGAATAAAAATATTTTTTTCGGCAGTAGCTAAACAGTGAATAAAATTTTTTAATCACAAATTTAAATTTTTCAATGCACTAAAAATCATTACCAATTTTATGCATTAAAATAATTACCATAAGCTCAATTAAATATTTTACACACTTTAATCAATTTATCAACTCTTGACAAATTAAATCCAAGCATTAAATTAATTTTCCAACACTTGAAAAAATTAATCCAAGCATACAAAATTATTTTTCAACACTTGAAAAATTAATCCAAGCATATAAAATTAATATATCAACTATATACCAATTTTTCATACACTTGAATGCTTCAATTCCTCACATACATGCTTCTAATTATTCAACACTTCCACAATAATTTTTCTCAACAAAATTCATCATCAAAACAATAATAAATTTACAAATTAAATTTACCAACAATTGATTTCAAGCCTTGCCAATTGTTGAAGCTTTGTATTCAAAATCCTCAAATACTCAAAGCTCTTGATTCTTTGAAATTCCTTCTTCATCCACCAAATTGAGCTTCTCCAAGAACAAATCTTGGTGATCAAAAGGTGGTTTGATCACTCAAGAATGACAACAAGATTTTCCCCAAAATTTAACTCTTAAACCCTATGAAAAATCAAAGCTTCAATAACACAAATTAACCCTCAACCCTTTGAGATTAATTATATGGACTTGATTATTTGTTGGGTAATATTTAGTGAGATTTAGGGCTTGAATTTTTGAAGAACCAAAAACCAAAAAATTCAGTTTTTTCTTCTTTCTATTCTCGGCGAGAAGCAGAGAAGCCAAACTTCATTTCCTTTTTTTTTCTTGTTCTTTAAACGGCAGTGGCAGTGAGCCAAAGGGAAAAGCAAAAATGAGTTTTTATTTCATTTTGTTTTTATTAAAATTAATTAAAGAAAAACAAAAAACAAACCATAGCCATTTAAACAAACCATGGTTCAAGGGAATCTTTTTCCTACACCACATATTCAAAAAGGTTAACTTAACCAAAGTTAAAAATTAATCTCACCAATTTTTGTAACTTAGTTACAATTAAAAGCTTTAATTACATTAACGAAAATTATTCAATTGCTTTAACTTAGTTACCTTAATTAATTAAAAGTTTTATTTGTATAAACCAAGTAATTAATTTTGTACATTAATTAACAATTAAATTAATTTACTAATTAATTACTAATTTAATGTAAATTAAATTTACATCTATTATACAATAAACTTATATCAACTCTTGATATAAAATTAATTAATTCAATTCATCTCATGAATTATCGGATTAAATAATTTAATCCTTAAAAACCAAAAAATACTTTGTCAACATTTGACGAAAAGTCGCCCTAGTGCTCAACGAGTAAACTTAATATAATGGAACTCTCTAGGATCACGTTCGGTTGTTACTTATATATATACTTATATATCTAATATATTCGTACATATATTCATGAAGGCCTGCCCACCAATAAATCATGACTAAAAACAACACGACACGTCGAACCATACAAGTCGAGGTTAAAACGTTAATGTATAATCCCTTCGTCATTACCGTCTCCAATTGAGTAGGGTTATAGATTTACTGTCAAAACCTTATCTACTCAATATATAATAACTTTTCATAATCATATTCCATTAATAAATAATATATGCAAAACCATTTTTCAATATTATTTATAATGTTAAAGAAACAATTTCTTTAATGAACTTTTGGCCAAAAGATTTCTGGAATATACTTTGAAAACTTTCTGGAAACATAATCCAACCATATGGACTGACGAATCCTCATATTAACATACACCGATCTTCGTGAGCATCGGTCTATACCTAACAGTCATCCAGAGGTCAGACCATAAAAGGTCTCTGACATGCATGGTATCAGGCACAGAGGATCACTCACAAGACCACCGTGGTGTCTCAAGTCAAA
Organism: Zanthoxylum bungeanum; assembly: GCA_019454045.1. Lineage (NCBI taxonomy): Eukaryota > Viridiplantae > Streptophyta > Magnoliopsida > Sapindales > Rutaceae > Zanthoxylum > Zanthoxylum bungeanum. Next base: position 12,456 of record SKCR01006149.1, on the reverse strand, counting down.
GGACCACATAACTACTCAACTCGAAAAGACAACTATTGACAGTTTTATGGAATATCTATTAGTAATCTTTTATGAGTTTGTTCGATATTCATTCCACTAATGAATATCTGAATCTATATACGAACTTCCGCTAAGCTCATAGTCTGTTGAGACAAACCATATGTCCATTACATATATAGACAATGCACTAGTCTTACCAATATAATGACCGACCCATGTCAATAGATCTAGACCATGAATAATTTATATTCGAGAGAATGCGTGATATTTCTCAACACCATTTGAAACTCTTGCAACTATATCACCAAAGTACGTGTTTGATTTTTTGATGAGATAATAGTTCTCAATACATCATAATTCCATCGGAGATGATAGGAACTACCCCAATATAAGTGATAAATTTATTGATCCAAATAGCTTCCTTGGATGCATCTGAAACAACAATGTACTCGGCCAATGTAGTTAAATATATTGTAGTTAATTGCTTTGAGCTTTCCAATTAACAACCCTAAATATTTGATTGTGATTTGCTATCATCTTTATCAATATAACAGCTTAGTTTTCGTGGTATAATTATGAAATTTATTTATGTGTTGCATGACATCTTTAAGCATTCAAACATTATCATTAGCATGTTATTACTCATATAAACTATTTTAGAAACACAAAGTGAAATTTTTTTCGGTTTCGTTGTGCATTTAAATTTTAACTCGATCGGGACAACCTTTAGTATTTCAGCCAGACCTTTTTCATACAATGTCCGAATTTAGTGAACTTTATATCGTCGAAAATATTAGACCAAGTCCGACAACTTTCGTGTTGAAGATTTTCCCAAATTTTGAATAGAAACTAGCCGAAAATATAGTTTAAAATTCAGATGAATAGTAACTATGAATTTTGAAATAAGTTGTACATGTAGCAAAAGGTAAGCCACTTCTTTTAATCCAAAAAAAAAATCAGCCTTCTCTATAAAAAAACATTATTCATTCATCTTCCTTATACTTCAAAAATGTGGATGAAGCCTTCCCCCCACGCCATTTTTTTGCCTTCAATCTTCTTCATTTTCTCAAGCATTTTGAAGCATTCAAGCTCATTTCCAAGCATGGTAAGCTTTCTTTCTTCTTCCCACTTCTTATTTTTCAATTTTAAACTTGATTATACAAAGCCCCAAAATTCGCCCTAAGTCCTTAGAACTCCATTAATGCATTTTAAGCATTGTTTGAGTTACTAACAAGCATTATCATGCATTTGGTAATAATTTAAGAATGTATTATGTATTATAGTGAAAATGCCTAATTTTCCCCTAACTTTAAGGGGTTGGCCGAATGTAAAGAGTAGTGTGGGGGCTATTTTTGTTGTTTTTATTGATAGGTGATGATGATTTATGTATTTGGTGATGAAATAAGCATGGATTATATCTTATTTTGAAAATGCCTAATTGTTCCCCATACTTAGGGGGTTGGCCGGATTTGGCAAGCATGACGAGGGTTTAAATTTTATTTTTTGGGCAATGATTCATGTTTATTTAGGTGTTATAAAGTGAGATGTGTTTGTCTATTGATGGGTAAATTTTAATGATGGTTAGTAGGCCATTTTTTCCAAATTATGCTTGTGATAAGAGGGTTGAGTTTTGTTCTTGTGTTGATGAATTGTTGTGATTAATATATTTAGTGATGCTTTAGTATGAGTTCTATTGACTTGTGTTGAGCAAATCCATGTTGTATTTGAAACCTTCAAGTTGATTAATTTAAGGGTGTGGCCGAATACATGTTTTTGTGGGGAAGGATTGAGTTTGTGATTTTTAGTGACGAGTTGCTATGGTTCATGCTTAGGAATGTATTGACATGAGTTTATGTTGTGTGAGATGTAAATTGAGTATGTTGTGTTGATAAGAACTTAAATTTGTAGATTGATAATTTTACTACCTTGAGTTTGGTATTTAAAATAAAGTGGTGATTCGTTATGTTTGTAATATTTATTGTGATGTGGTAAATATGTAAAGCCTTTTAGAGTAAGGCTAGGGTAAATGGTATTGATAACTAAGTTTGTTTAAATATGAATCATGTATATGTTATGATGTTGATAGTGAGTTATTTTTGTTTATGAAGGATATTGATTCATGTATTTGAGTGGTACTACATTTTGTCTTGGGTGATATTGTGATGAGAATTTCAAAGTGGTAAGTTTTTTTATTTGGCCGAATTAAATTCTTGTGTGGGTTTTAGGTTTTGATTTCTAGATGACAAATTGTAATGAAATTAACTTGAATAGATGTCTTGCATGATGTTTGTGATGATGTATGTTGAGAACATTAAGATCCATTCTTTTCCCATGTCTGCTGAATATATTATAATGTTGAATGTGTTAGGGTTTTCTCAAAGGCGCAGCGGAAATACGTGGTTAAGGAAAAATCGTAGTTTAAAATTTTTTAAACTTACCGAATAAATTATTCAATATTCAATATGAATAATTCATTCATATATCACCTAAAAATATTTATTCGATATCGAATAATGACATAAATAATTTAGAAACACCACAAAACCTTTACGAAAACGTTTTTCCGCAAAATAGCAAAAACATGTTTTTATCCGAACCGACCAACCACTACACATGGGGGCTTCCCAGATCAGCCCCAATAGTACTTGGACAGTTCATGGGCTGTCCAAACAGTGACCAATTCACTGTTTAGATAGTGGACACCCGGTAAGCCCGAAACTCACCCTGTAACGCCGTTTTTCACCGTTTTCACATATTTCAACTCCGAAACAATTTCCAGCAATTGTTCCAATGCCCAAAACACATCTAATATATATATAAAATATAATTTTTATCACCAAAATCACAGAAATTCCAGATCTGATTTGGTAACCAAAATTATCATTTTTCATGCTTTAAATCCAATTTTTCTCAACATTAATCATATTAATATTTAAACCAATTAAGTCACCACAAATGAAGAACTCAAGAAAAATTATAGGATTTACAAGAGTGGTCATACCACTCTAGAATGGCAACAAGTCATCAAATGATAAAATTGAACTAATATTACACTAATGTTATTCAATCTAACTTCACACATGCATTTAGCATCCAAATCCATCCTCCAAATCAAAAATACCTAAAATCTAAGAAATGAAGAAACCCTAGAACTTTTCGAGATGCTCAAGAATAAGAAAAAAAGCTTTCTAAGTTTAAGAATAATGATGATTACCTCAAAATCTCCTAATTTTCTTAAACTTTCTTCCTGATTTCTTCACTTTCTTCCTTGTTTCTTCAAGAATATTTTGGGAGCTTCCATGCTTGAGAGGTTCGGCCATGGCACTCAATTGAAATTGAAAACAAAAATTTTTAACTTAAAAATTAGGCCAAAATCGACTTTGAGGGGCATTATAGTCATTTGGATATTTTAATCAAATTAAATAATAATAAGCTTTAAGTTAACAAATTCGATTTGTAAACTTTAAGCTTAAAAGAATCATGCCACATGTAACCAATAATAATCAAACATATTGCATAACAATTATGTAATATTGATATAATTTAATTATCTAGATATTTAACATTTAACACCTAAATAATTAATTAATGCGATTATTATTATATATGTATTTTATTTACATTAAATAACAAATACATATATTAATGGCATGTGTCAAAGTCTCATTTGACAATTAATTAATATGTATCAAATCAAATCTTGTATCAAATATAAATACACATAAATTATTAATTGACAAAAATCTCATAATGCATGTACTTTCGTTTAACCGTTAAACGATTCGAATTAACTTATTTAATCCGTTAAAATATTATGAATAATCTGTATTATTCATAACGCGTTGTCCAAGTACTGAACGAGTACACTTCATATTGTGGGACTCTTTAAGTTTAGGTTTATCCGTCACGAAATCCAATTTCGTGTCCATAATTCACCCACTCGTAAATTATGACGACCACAAATAATCTCGCTAAACTATGCAAGTCGAGGTCATTGCATACGTATAATCCATTCATCAAAGGCTATCAATATTATACCGGGGATATAGATAGGAACGTCAAATCCTTAAGGTATAATATATTCGACTTTCAAATTTACTATCTTTAAATAACACTCAGAACTCACTTCCGAAGTATACCACAGTCATGGATTTACTAGAACGTAAACACGTATAAGATACATATGCCATGTACACATGACTGACGGATTCTATCTGATACTCACAGGATATCATGAGCATAAGTCCACGCCCAACGAGCAGGCGGAGGTATGATATAAATATATCAGTGACGTGACTATCATTAAAGTGTGGAGAATGTCTCATATATCCACAGTGGTATCACAAGTCGAAGGACCACTATGCTACTCGACTCGAGAAGATTCCTATTGACGTTGGTGTACCATCTTTTAGGAAATATTGGTGAGTCATTCAGTTTTTATCAAATAAACACCTACACGTCTATAGGAGTCTCCCAAGACTCTTGGTTCATTGGGATAAACCATCGGACCTAGTCTCGATATAAGATATATACTGGTCTCAATGGATTTTACTAACCGACCCGTGTCAGTAAATCTTGACCAGGAACTTTATTTAAGAATATTCAACTTATAGTGACGCTTCACAATGTCAATTACAAACTACGTTGTAACTATGCACTATGTTATAAATTCTGGGTCATTGTCTATATATACATATCACTAAATCATATTTAGTTTCAATCTAATAGTAATTAGATCTGACATGTATATAAAAAAAAGAGGTGCTACCATTAAGTAAGTAATATTATGGAAAAAAATTGATCATATTTATGAATCGGACCTAAGTACGATCCAAATTGGCACTCCGAGAACCAACCATAACAGAATATTTGGTGATAATTTTATGTTTGTGTTGATAATAAAAATACCATGAGTCGAAGTTAGATATAATGAAAATTTTCTAAGTTGCAAGTGTAGTGCTTTGGCCGAAGAAGTATACTAATGAAATGCTTTGATGTTGGTGGGGTAAATATGTAGGTGTTGTTAGGGTTGGTGCTCGGAGTGCCAATTCGGATCGTATTTATATCCAATTCATGAATACGAGCAATACATTTTTCCATAATATTACTTAATTATGGTAGCACCTCATGTCTGTTATTATATATATTCGATCTAATTCATTAGATTGAAACTAAATCTTGTTTATTGATATATACATATTAGACAAAGACCCGATAATTTATAATGTAGTGTGTAATTACAAGGTAGTTTGTAAATCACATTGGGAAGCGTAACTACTAGAAATATATTATCAAATTAAGTTCCTGGTCAAGATTTACTGACACGGGTCGGTTAGTAAAATCCGTTGAGACCAGTACATGTCGTACATCGGACTTGGTCTGATGGTTTATCCCAATGAACCATGAGTCTCGGGAGACTCGTATAGACATGTAGGTGTTTATTTGATAAACACTGAATGACTCACCGAAAATTACCTAATACATGGTACACCAACGTCAATAGGAATCTTCTTGGGTTGAGTAGTATAGTGATTCTTTAACTTGAGATACCATTGTGGATATATGAGTTATCCTCCACACTTAGATAGCAGTCACGTCACCGATCTATTTAGATCATACCTCCGCATGTTTGTTGGGTGTGGACTCATGCTCATGCTATCCTGTGTGTATCAAGATAAGATTCGTCAGTCTTGTGTACAGGAGATATGTGTCCATTATATGATTAGTAGTCTGTTAAATCCATGGCCGTGGTATACTTCGGAATTAAGTTCCGAGTGTTTTTTAGAAAATTGCTAATAGATACGTTGACAGGATTATACCTATAGAGATTTGACGTTTATATCCATATCTCTGGGATAATACAGATACTTGTGACATAGGGATTATACGTATGCAATGACCTCGACCTGTATAATTCAGCGAGTTTATTCGTGGTCGTCATAATTTACGGGTGGGTGAATTATGAACACGAAATTAGATTTCGTGACAAATATGCATTAATCTAGAGAGTCTCACTAATGAAATATACTCGTAGAGCACTATGACAAATTTTATGAATAATGGAGATTATTTATAACTCGTTTAACGGTTAAACGAAAAATACATGCGATTGGGACCTAACGGTGATTTCCGAATTAATGTGTATTTATTTAATACTTAATTTTATTAAATACACATTAATAAAATATCAAATTGTGATATTTAACATATATCATTAATATATGTATTTGAGATATTTAATGTAAATATAATACATATATTTAAAATATTTGTATTATTTAATTATTTAATTATATAAATATTATATGATTAAAATAATTAGAGTAACAAATATCTTTAGTAATGATATGCTTTATTAAAGTTAGGAAATGGCTTGGTATCATTGGTAGCACATGGAGTTCTACTTTATTAAAGATAAATGTTATCTTTTTTTTTATGTAAATTTGTTCCAATGATAATATTACAAGTGAAACAAATTGAACAAATATTTATTGTTAATTTTGTTGTTCTCGGCAATAATAATTTTTGACATTTAAATATTTTTTGTTTTCATTTTCAAGAACAACACAAGGTTTTCCAATAAATTCACTAAGTTAAATTGAGAGAAAAAGTGAAGAACAAAAGGAGAAAAGCTCAGAAACTTGGAGTTTTTATAAGTTATTTCCAATTTTCTTCAACTAAGAAATTATTTCTCTGATTCTATGCTTCAACTTGTGTAGCTTATAATTTTCTCTAATGTTTAATTATGTGAATTATTGAGTTGGAAACTTGTTCGAAGGTGTTAAGCATATATGTTTAATTAATAAGCTTATTAGGAGTAATAAAGCTTATTTGATTAATTAGTAATCAAAGTTGTCATTCTAGAGTTGCTTAGTCATTCATAATTAACCTAGAATTGTTCTTGAGTTGTTTCATTATGGTGAGACTTGATTGGTGTGGTATTGGATTGATTAAAGTGTTGAATTAAATCAATTTAATGTAAATTATGCAATTTATGAAATTAAGGTTCTAAACCTAATCCAATTTTGGGGATTTTCATATATGTGATGTAATTTGATGTATATTTGATGTTTATTAAGTTTTGGATTGATTGGATTTGATCTTGATGTGTTTTGAACCAAAAGGAGCAAATTACAAATCCTAGAAAATATAGGGACTGTTCGGGAATTCTGAAAAAAATTCTGGATTTTTGTTGGAAATTGTAATTTCATGTATTAGACATGTATAAATAATTTTGGGATTGATTTGGAATCACTTAAATATGTATTTGACAATTTAATGACCAAAATGATCAAAATGTAAAATTTAGCGGTCTCATGGTAATTAATGATAAATCTGATTTTTCAGATAAAAATTCAGTTTTTATTTATTGAGTAATTAGAATAAATTGGTTTATTTTAATTGCCCAAGAAAATTTTTTATCGGAAATTGTTTCGGAGTGAAAATACGTGAAAACGGTGAAAAACGACGTTACCGGGTAACGGCTGCCCAACCAGTGAACTGGGCACTGTTCGGGCGGCCCACGAACTGTCCAAATATTTTTGGGGCTGACATGGGCAGTCCCCATATGCATTGGTTGGTCGGAAATATGTTTTATGCTATTTTGCGGAAAAACGTTTTCGCAAATGTTTCGCGGTATTTCTATATTATTTATGTCATTATATGATATCGAATAAATATGTTTAGGTGAAATATGAATGAATTATTAATATTGGATATTAAATAATTTATTCGTAAGTTTAAAAATTTTAAACTACGATTTCGCCCGAACCGTGCTCCTTCCGCTGCACCTCCATGATATGACCCCAATAAAATGGTATCAGAGCGGTCTGATTCTGCACCCCTGGTATGATTAGCCTTTTAAATTTGATATTTAATCTAATCTTTACTTTTTACATATATTTATTTATTTAATTTGATTAAATATTATATAATACATCTTTTAGGAAAATCCCCGTTAAATAAGGTTTTATGAAGTGACTAGTATTATGAATACTTGTTTCTTCATCCACCTTGTCAATACGGATGTAAATGTTTTCATGATACTATGGTTGTAACGTGCCAAAGCTATGCAGTTATGGTTGAAGGTAGTTCATTTGCGCCGGTAGAACTTATATGATAAGAGACAACTTCAAGTGAAAGTGGAAATCCTGAACGTGCCAAAGCTGTCAGGACTACATCGGTAGCTTGAGTTTTTCATTGACAAGTGAAGCCTTGATAGGCCTCCTGTGAACGTGCCAAAGTTGTCACAATGAGAAACGGTCAGCACAAAATCAGGAGTCACAACGAGTGTGATTGACAATGAGTTGTCTACTCGTGAATATACCTAGGCGAGAAAGTGCCAAATCTGTGAGTCGAAGTATATTTATGGGGTCCACTTCCCATTATGGAATTCGATTTACTTATTGAATTCTCATATTCCATTGGGGATTACGGTTTTATGTAAAGGGTGAGAGGCATTGCTAGGTTAAAAATCCATAACTAATGCAATGTGTAATATTATGAAAATCGTCGCTTATGTTGTTCCTTATTCTATTAGTTTGATAGAATTAAACTTTTATCCATTATATGCATATTTTATATATGTTTTCTGACTTCAATCATGGTTGCAGAGTTCTAGAATAGGTTCTAGATTAGAATAGACTATGATATTATCATTCTAGACAGAATAGTTTCTTATGCAGTAAAGATTGACATGAATTGGTTCATGACTCGAGATTCTTCACTGGCATTAAGAAAACCCCATTAGGTATTTATTTATCTGATAATAAAGTTTCTTGGCTTTAGTGACATTCAGATGTCACGTGTCCGACACAATTTGCTGATAAATTATTTGCAATTGTTGTAAATAGTTGAAGATAAATAGTAAAGCTAAAGAAAAGGAGATGCCTATAGTTGTGTGTAGAAAATATTGATTTTCACAATACGACAACTGTAGATATTGGATATCAGATCTCCCGTATAATTGTTTAAAATATTGTTGAATGATTTTTTCGATATTTGATATCAGAACTTGCGACTATTGGATAATTAATTGTTCTCTGTAAACAGTTGTTACATATTTTAAAATGACTAGTAGTGTCATTAACGAATAGATAAACATTAAGAAAAATATTCGGTTAAGTAAATAACTTAGAACATTATTTTATGAGATTTTATCACTTAAGTATTAGATACTTATTCTATAAAGTAAAGGATGGTCTGATACCAGATCACACCAGATATTCTTATCAATTTAATGAATATTGTACTCGGGAAGGTGATTAAATCTCATTTAACCAATGATTGTCATTGAACCATAAAATTTATTAAACTGATACATTTGATGTATTTACTTTAATGAATTATAAATTGCTTAAGGTAGTTTTCTTTACTTCCTAATTTAGTCAATGAATCGTCGTGACTTAGTTATGTGTTTCTGATGAAACACTGATAGAATATTTTGACTGGTTCAAAGATATTTCATCTGAAGTTTTAAAAAACCGTATCTTTAAAATTTATCGTAAGTCTTTGAATTGTTCAAAGATTTTTGATATGATCAAACATATGAATTTAAGGCAATTATTTCTATGGTTATTGAATGAATATGATTCTTACTCAATATAATTCGTATACGATTCCATCTTGATGAAATTGGTCAGTGGGAGAAATCGAATCTTATATGATTTGATTCGCTTGATATTGAGTGTTACCGAATTAGTTTCAATACTCTTGGGGATATTCTCCAGAAACACTTGTTCATCCATTTAATTAAGGTTCCAGTAGTTTCTACAGTTACGTATATGATATGTACAAGTAGAAAATGTTGGGGTTTTGGGCAAAATATCCGGGTTACGCAGCGGAATGCGGGAAAATCAAATTTTCCCATGTCTTTAATTTTTCTTGGGTAATTAAAATAAACTTATTTATTTTAATCACTCAATACTCAAAAACAAAAACTTTTAACCCGGAAATCATAATTTCAGTAAATTACCATAAGACCGCAAAACTTTCCATTTTCATCATTTTAGTCCTAAGTTGTTCAAAACAAGCCTAGGTGATTTTCAAACACAACCAAAATAATTTGTACATCAAATATACATTCAAACATAAATCTGAAAAATTTCCAGATTTTTTAGTAATTACGGAAATGCCCTTAAACTTTGTATTTTGATCATTTTAGTCCTAATTAGTCAAATACATAATTAGGTAATTTCAAATCACTACCAAAATGATCTATACATGTCTTATACATGAAAATACAATTTTCAACTCAAGAAAACAGGTTTCCTTGATATTGCCGAGAGCTCCCCATATTTTGAAGAATTTATAATTTGGTCCTTTTTTGTTCAAAACATATCAAGATCAAATCCAAAAATTCCCAAATTTAATATACATCAAATTACATCACATATATAAAAAGCCCCAAATTTGGAGAGGGTTATGAACCATAATTTTTCAAAATTGTCCAATTGGCCAATAAACACCAAATTAATAAAATTCAACATTTTGATTTAATCCTTACTACACCAAATAAGTCTCACCACCATGAAACAACTCAAGAAAAATTCTAGGTCATTTATGAGTGGCTAAGAAACTCTAGAATGGCTACCAAGTTATCAAATAACCAAAAGTAAGCTTAATAAAACTTAATATGCTTCCTTTAAAAAAATACACATGCTAACACCTTTGATTCATGCTTCAAACAAACTTATTACAAACCCAAGAGAATAATGAAAATATAACAACATCATATGTTGAATTCTAAAGGCATAGAAATAATTTTCAAGTAAAGAAAAGTATGAAATTACCTTAATTTTCAAGTTTTTCTTCACATGTCTCATTTAGCACTTAGGTTTTCTCTCAAATCCATAATTTTGTAATCTATTTTTGAAGCCAAAAGTGAAGAAAAATGAAAAACTCAAAGCTTAAAACAAAAAGGAGTTGGCCGACTTATAGGGTTAAAATGGTAATTTTGATTTTTAAAAATTTAATCAATATTAAAAATGCCAAAATCAAGTTGTCAACTATTTTAATTAATATATGTACAAATTTACCAATTATATTTTGCCATATTAAATTTAAAAGATATTTATATTTAATTAATTTAATTATTTAACAATTAAATAATTAGATAATTACAAATATAAATATCCAAATATATGTATAATATTTACATTAAATATTCCATAATACACATATTTGAGACAAATGTCAAATACTTTATTTGACAATTAATTAATGTAGATTTAATAAAATCAAGTATTTAAATCAAATACACATTAATTAGGAAAAAGTCGAAAAAAACCCTTAAAGCGTGTATTTATCGTTTAACCGTTAAACGATCTATAAATAATCAGTATTATTTATATAAGTAGCCATAGTGCTCTACGAATATATTTCATTAGTTAGACTCTCTAGATTCGGACATATCCGTCATGAAATTCAATTTCATGTCCATAATTTACCCACCCGTAAATTATGACGACCACGGATAAACTCCCTGAATCATACAGGTCGAGGTCATTGCATACGTATAATCCATCTGTCACAGGTATTCGGATTATCCCAGAGATATAGATAAAACGTCAAATCTTTATAGGTATAATCCCGTCGATGATTCTATTAGCAATCTCTTAATAACACGTAACTAAGTCATGACAGTTCATTAACTAAGTTACGAAGTAAAGAAAACTATCCAAGTCAATTTCTAATTTATGAAACTATATACATCTAATGTATCAGTTTAATAACTGTGTGGTCCAATGACGATCATTGGTTAAATGAGATTCAATCACTTCATGAATACAATATTCATTAAATGGATAAGGATATGTGGTGTGATCTCATATCAGACCATCATTTACCATACAGAATAAGCATCTAATGCTTATGTGATAAAATCTCATAAAACATTGTTCTAATTTATTTAGTTAACCGAATATTTTCTTAATGTTTATCTCTATATCAATGACACTACTAGTTGTTTTAAAATATGTAATAACTATTTATAAAGAACAAGTAACTATCCAATAGTCAGAGGTTCTGATATCAAATATCAAAACAATTATTAAACATATTTTAAAAAAATTAGACGGGAGATCCGATATCCAATACATATAGTTTTCGTATTGTGAAAATCAATATTTCCTATACACAACGATACACATCTCATTTCTTTAACTTTATAATTTGCCTTAAACTATTCACAATAATTGCAAATAATTGATTAGCAACCTGTGCCAAACACATTGCCTCTAAAGGTCACTAAAGCCAAGAAACGTCATTATCAGATAAACAAAAAACCTAATGGGGTTTTCTTAATGCCAGTCAAGAATCTCGAGACATGAACTAATTCATGTCAATTCTTACTACATAAGAAACTATTCTTTTTGGAGAATTATATCCTAAAACAGATATCTATTTAAATTACCTAATGTGACTTAGTAACTAAGTCACTAACCATCTTGATTTTTC